>ML829646.1:91533-101790 GCA_009831015.1 Picea engelmannii
ATGTGGGATATGGTTCATAGACCTGAAGGTAAAAACGTCATTGGCTCCAAATGGATCTTTAAGAATAAATTGAATGAGCAAGAACAAGTTGTCAGGAACAAAGAAAGGATAGTCTGTAAGGGATATGCTCAAATAGAAGGACTGGATTATGATGAAACATTTGCAACCATAGCAAGATTAGAAGCTATCAGAATGTTTCTTGCCTATGCTTGTCACAAAATATTTAAAGTCTATCAAATGGATGTCAAGTTAGCTTTTCTAAATGGAGATTTAAGTGAAGAATTTTATATGGAACAACCAGACAGTTTCAAACTGTCTGATAATCCTGACTTAGTATGCAAGATGAAGAAATATTTATATGGGTTAAAACAAGCCCCTCGAGCCTTGTATCATAGACTGGATAAGTATCCCAAAGACAAAGGGTTCAAGAGAGAAACAACGGACAACAATCTGTATATTAAAATAGAGGATAATGATTTTCTCATCGTATTGGTCTATGTAGATGACATCATATTTGGATGTAATAAGGATCCATTGGTACAATGGTTTGCTTCTGCCATGGAGTCTGAGTTTGAAATGTCTATGATAGGAGAACTGCCATTTTTTCTTGGTCTGCAAATTACTCAGAGGACTGAAGGGATGTTCATTTCTCAAGAAAAATATCTAAGAGAAATGTTGAAAAGGTTTCAAATGGAAGATTCTAAACCTGTGGGTACACCTATGGTTACTGGATGTAAATTAAGCAAGGATGATGACTCACCTGATGTTGATCAAAGCTCATATAGATCAATGATTGGCAGCCTGTTGTACATCACAGCATCTCGCCCAGACATAATGCATGTTGTAGGAATGGTAGAAAGATATCAGGTTGCACCTAAACAGATTCATTTGCACGCTGTCAAAAGGATATTCAAGTATTTAAAATAAATAATGACTTATGGTCTGTGGTATCCCAGAAATCAGAATTTTCAGTTAACTACTTATTCAGATGCAGATTGGGCAAACTGTGTTGATGAGAGAAAAAGCACCAGTGGAGGAGCATTCTTCCTGGGTAACTCTTTAGTAGCATGGCTTAGTAAAAAGAAAGGTTCCATTTCTTTATCAACCACAGAGTTAGAGTACATTATTGTTGCTACCTTTTGCACTCGGGTATTATGGATGATTCGGACACTTGCATACTTGGAGGTAAAATACATCGCACCGATCCCAATTCATTGTGATAACACTAGTGCCATTAGTGTGTCTAAAAATCTCGTATTCCACTCCAATACCAAGCATATTCCCATAAAATATCATTTTCTGAGAGAGTAGGTCACCAATCATATTGTTCAGGTCCATTACATTCCAACCACAGACCAAATTGCAAACATCTTTACTAAACCCCTAGCCAAGACACCATTTGAATATCTCAGATAGAAGTTGGGTGTCATCCCATCTCACATCTAAGAGAGTCCACCCTGTTAGGGGGAGTCTTGTATTGATTACATATATGATACCTCCTAAAAATAATGCAACAACTCAGGGGGAGAGTGTCTTCTTTGAAATTGATGTCAAAGGGGGAGAAAAGAACAGGTACGGGTGCCTTTGTTGCCATCAATGCTAAAGGCGGAGATTGTTGGCATGTTTTACAGACAGTGTATGCTTGTCATTGATGGAAAGTACAACAACAATGATGACATGAGTACAGAACGGATGTGTCAGGTGGGCACCAGAAGTCTCTTGGGAAGATGATGCAGAGCTATCTCGACAAGATCAAAGTATGCAGTGATGGATCTCATTGAGATTTCTCGATGAACTCAGATCTGAGCCCGAGGTCCGACCGGTGTTGGATCCAGGAAAATATGCATGTTCTTTAACGAGCAAGGTGAAATGCAAAAACCTGAAAACCTGAAACAGACGCATCACTCAAAGTAATGGATACCGGGATTTTGGATACCGGGAGATGGAGAATTCAGAGACTCTCAACATCAGGAGTCACGAAGTGTCGAAAAGAAAAACGCCGAAATTCCAAAAGAAGGCACATCATACTGGGATTTCGGTTACCGGGAGATGGAGAAGTCAGATACTCTCAACATCAGGAGTCCCGAAGTGCCAAAAAGTGAAACGCTGAAACTCCAGAAGTAGGCACATCATACCGGGATTTCGGTTACCGGGAGATGGATTAGTCAGAGACTCTCAACATCAGGAGTCTCGAAGTGTCGAAAAGCGAAACGCTAAAGTTCCAGAAGAAGGCACATCATACCGAGATTTCGGTTACCAAGAGATGGAGAAGTCAGAGACTCTCAACATCAGCAGTCCCGAAGTGACGAAAAGTGAAACGCCGAAATTCTAGAAGCAGGCACATCATATCGGGATTTCGGTTAGTGGGAGATGGAGAAGTCATATACTCTCATCACAAGGAGTCCCAAAGTGCCGAAATATGAAATCCAGAAATAGACACATCAACAAACCACGTCATCAAACCACGTCAGCTAAGGACACGTGGCACAATCAGGCAATGACAAGTGTCAAGATGATTCAACATTTCAAGCACATGTAAGTCATGAATTAGAGTGACACATGGCAGCTATTCGACATGTGTCAATCCACGTGTGACATCAGCAAGTTTACACCACATTGGAACTTTCTATTTCGGGGTTCTACATAGC
Source organism: Picea engelmannii (assembly GCA_009831015.1). Taxonomy (NCBI): domain Eukaryota; kingdom Viridiplantae; phylum Streptophyta; class Pinopsida; order Pinales; family Pinaceae; genus Picea; species Picea engelmannii. The sequence goes on from ML829646.1 coordinate 94,182, forward strand.
AAGAAAAAACTCCACCATCATGATGTCTCGAACTCCGAAATGCCGAAAGGATCCATTGTGAGTCTCAAAAACTCGAAGGGAAAAATGCCTAAATCCCATCAACCGTCCATCTCAATGGGTTATGTGAACCGTCTGATCACTTCGGAGATTTTGTGATCATTAATTTTGTAATGTTGGAGTCACGATGACTCAAAAGGGAAAAGCGTCGAAATCGCGAAATGCGGAACCACGATCTAATATGAATCATTGATAAAACGGAGATTGTGGACCGTTGATCCGACTCCCTTTCGGAGTTTCAGATACCAAAAGATGGAGGGGTCAAGGCTCAAGACCCTTCATCATAGGAATGTTGAATTTTCAAAAATCCAAAATGCGAAACACAGTTAGGCTCAGAAAGAGGTCACAACCCTTGGTCACATCGACAGAAGTTGGGGGAAGGAGTTAATCTTCTCTTTCTTTTGGAGTTTCGGGGGTCGGGAAATGGAGAGAACTAAAATCCTCCACCATGGTGATCCTGAAATGCTGAAGACCATAATGCCAAAATGAATGCAAGATCCCATGGAGCCAATCCAAAAGTGCAGGTGAATTTGGGCACGATCGGAGGGCTAATATTGCTCCTCGCGGTATAACTACTAGAAACCACTGATGGTTTCTGCTAGAGGACTTGAAGACACTTCAGTTTGATTGACAGAGAAGGTGAAGAGTCTCTAGGGATCTGCCAGTAGAAAAAAGACTGTTCATGGAGGTGATTGACAGCTGGATGAGCGTTGGATCCTGTAACTGCAACATAATAGTTGAGCTAGACAATAACAGAAGATGAAGAATCTCAACTAATGGTGAGGCGAAGGAATTTGATTATGACACCCACTGATGATGGATAGATGGCATGAACAAACAGAGAAGTTAAAGAGTTGTCATGATGAATAGGCATAGCACTCGACATGCAGAGAATGCAGAACGATGAGATAGAGAACATGCACAAGATGCACAGGGATATAAGAATGTGTAACAAAGAAGATAGGTGTTGTTGTTGTTGTGAGGAATGCATGTGCAAAGAAAAAGGTGGAGTGCAGCAGCTGAAAGGCACATAAGACAAATGGTGCATTGAAGAGGAATGGTGTACAAAGTACAAAAGAAAGAAGAACAGAAAGTGCAAGGGATGCTTGCAGGATGCCAATGTGGCAGACACAGCTGTGAAATCTTGTAGAATAGTGATGAGACTAGTAAGCTATTGTTGAACATTATCACTGTAATAAGTTTCAGTAACACATTTTAATAAAACATGGTGCTAGGGAGGAGCTAGGGAGGACTGGTGTCTTCAGAGGTTCAAGTGGGTGCTTGAACACAGGGAGTTGGTGCTTCCTTCTAGTTGGTGCTAGAGAAACCGGGGAGTAGGTGCTTCCTTCTAGTGGGTGCTAGAGAAATTAGAGAGTTGGTGCTCTCAACAAGTTACAACTTGCAAAGTCAGAGGTTGTAGCCTCACAATGGGTTGGTTCTCATATGTATGATATTGTAAAGAATGTAAATAATACTTATCATATAAAGAAGAAGAGGTTTTAACCCTTTATGGGTTTCCTTGGGAAATATATGTCTTTGTGTATCTCATATATATGACTAATGTCGTATGTGCCATGGCTTATTTCCATGCATTACTGTAATTGTCATTGAGTGCCCAGTAAAGAATTTAAAAGAAGCATAATTGTTTAAGCACGGTAACAACTGATTCAACCCCCCCCCTCTTAGTTGACCAACAGGTGTAGTTCTTTATTTGTCCTTCTCTTTTTGGATAGTTTATGTATTGTTGTATTCAACAAAGGATCTACCCTTCCTACCACATACTGTCTTACCAAATTTTGTAGTTCTTGTATGGATTTTTCATCTTTAATAAACTCAATAAATGTATACAAGAAACTGATAAGTTTACTCACTTGTTTTCCATCTTCGGGCGAAGTAGACTGATCAAATGCCATAGGCATTCCATATTCTCTTACTTCTATTCGAACCTTTGATGAAGAAGCCTGATCTCTTCTGAATTCCTTTCTTGCTTCCTCAAATATCTGCTTCTCTTTCCTTGGGTAAAACTCTTGTGTCTTCTTTGCAGCTTTCCTGACTCCTAATTCTTTTGTAGTCTTTCCTTGGATCACTCTATATTCTCCTGTAATAGCACCTCCTCATGTGATAACATCGACTCTGGGATCTTCTCCATGAGGTTCTTCTTTTATTAGTTGTATTTGTTGGTTACCTCCTCATTTCTCCTGAAGCTTAGCCAACAATGTTGGACATTCCTTGATAACATGCTCGAATGAGTTGCAGTAGCTGCAAGTGGTACAAGGGTTCTGAAAGTCCCTTGCCAAGTGTCCTAGCCAGATGATCTGTCCTTGACCTCGACCCATACCTCCTCCTCTTCCTCTTCCTAAGAATCCACCCCGAGGGTTGGAGTTTCCTCTCCCAGGGGAATTATACTACATAGTGCTTCCTTCTTTCTGTACTTCACCTTGAATTTTGTATATATCCCTCGACCTTTCATGCATGAGATCGTAATCCCTACAATCCCTTTCATCGTGTCCTACCGACTTTCAAAACGTGCAATACATATTTGTGGGTATCTGGACATATTTTTCCAGATAGTAACATTCACCAGGGCAATGTCGATTTCTACATACCTCGCACTAGGGTAGGGTAACTTACTTGAAAGGGATCGGAGCTCTAGAGGCCAAGTATTCATGAAATAAGGGACAGTGTTCCTTATCATGGCCTTATGATTTGCATCTGATACCCCATATGTATTCTCTTTTATATTTTCCCTTACATTTCTTCATATCTTCGACCTCCAGTGATAAGCTAGTTAGTTGAGTCAATATTTGACTCATACCTGAGCTGGATTCCCCATAGGGGATGATTCTAATTTCATAGCGATATCCAGTGCCTCAGCCTGCAAAGCAATATTCTGTTGCATCATAGGAACTGTGATGTGTGGTAAGAGGGCAACAATGAACCATTCTTTGTTCTGCTCATCTGGGATCTGAAATCTCAAATGGCCTATCAAAGTGTTAAATATCTAATAAAACTCCCACACAGGTTCAGTTGTTCTCTGCTTGATTTATTTTAGTTCTGTAATGCACTGCAACTTTGAATTAGGTATCTTGAATTCAATAATTAGCGTAGTCTTAATGGCATTCAGTGGTTTAGGTGCATCTCCTTGGATGAATTTCATGTACCAGCTCATTGTATGATCTCTTAGGGTAGTACTGAACTGAGCTCGTTTGACAGGTTCATCAATGATATTCTTAATACTCCACACAACTTCAAATAGAAACCAGTGTTCATCAATATCTTTAGATCCATCTCCTCTAAAGGTGGTTAACCTCATCTCATCTTCCATAGATATTCCTAGGTTTCCTGACTAAGTATGTGGTGGGCTGCTAGCGACAGTGCTCTGAGCATTCTGATGACTTAGGTTACTCTGGTAACTTAGCGTTGTTGAAGCAACAGGAGAAATAATAGTACTTACTTCAACATTTGGCGCAGTTCTTGAAGTTTCTGGCTCTTCTCGGTGAGGTTCCTCTGTCCTAGCGGATTTTGAATGCTCTTCGTCTGTCAGATTTTCCTCTTCTCCACTGTAGAATCCTTCATCTCTGTAGTTCTGCTTAAACAGGTTGGCGAGGTGAAATTCTCTGAATACTTTCCCACTACACGTATCTCCAGCCTCTGTGTCGTTGTCGATGTCAAATTTTTTAACATTAGATCTTTTATTCTAACTGATTACTGTATCTTCAAGATGTTCTTCTCATGCAATAGCATCTTGATCTTCAAATTTAGAAAATGTAAAAATTTTCCTCTAGGTCCCTTAAAGAAATATCTCTCTTCTTGGCTATATGATTCCACTCTGTCAACAACAAACTCAGTGATATACCCTCCAATGGTGCTAACAAACCAGTGATCTACTACTCTTGACATGGATTTATCAACTCTCTTGACCTTCTTGATCAACGTCATCTTCCAAACCATAAGTGGTCTGAGTCTGACTTCAAATTGGGTATCTTCTAACCTAGCTAGCCACTCATATAGCTCCCGATGGATTCCTCCAAATAAAATCTCGCATATATCAGTAAAGATATATCTTCCCAACCAATCCTCTGTACTAAGATTATGGTTCTTTTTCTGGGCTTTAGTGAAGTCCTTTTCTTGATCTTCTATCCACTTATGAATCTTTGTCTTCTACAGAAACCACCTTAACATTCCCTCAAGAAGATTCTTGTCCCAACAACATAACTATTTGTTGTCACAGGGGCAGACCTAGGGTTCATCTCTAACAGTGCACCAAAAAGCCCTAACTACTGGCCCTTTTGGAAACACCTACGAAGAAAATGCAGTCTGACCTAAAGTAGCTATAGGGGGTTGCAGGACACATGTGTCTACAACCAGAGGAAATGTAGAGTGGATTCACAGTAACAACACACAACCACCTAGTTATCCTTTATCTTACTTAAGCCTACTACGCAAGTTGCATTTCATATCTAACGCAATATCACAATAGAATCATATCAAATGACAGAGAACACAACATCAATCACACATAACACAAGATATACATGGTTCACCCTCTCCCTAGGACTACGTCCACAGAACTATTCTTTATGATATATTAAGATGGAAGCATACAGTTCTTATCTTCATTCTTAGCTAGCAGATATTCTCTTCCTCTCTCTCTTTCTCTCCCCTCCCTGCACACCCAGCTGCAGGGTTGATCTTCGCACCTAACTGAAGATCTTACAATACCATAAGGCTCTCACACTCAACATTTCTCTCTCACACAATAGTACTCACTCAATCATACAATAACAATGAGCCCTCAACCAACTTAGCACCAACCCATCCCAGGTCCTTTAGAACTTTATTTATAGATTGCAGTATCTCTCGAACACCCTTAGTTTGAAACCTAAGTGTTAAAACCCTAGATACAAAAACCCTAGGTGTCTAAAACCCTAGGTCAACTTGACCCACATTTTCAGGGCTTCACCATCCTGTCTTTCCTTCCTTCACGCGCAGTGCTTCAAAGCATCTGTTTACATATTCTTTCTCTTGCTGAGTTTTCCACGATCCCTCTTCCTTGTTGATTTATCATCCTCGATCTCCTCGTCCAACAAATTTCTTTCTCTTACTTTGCTCCCTATTTTCTTCTCTTTTTCTCACTTTGACCCAGTATCAGTCACTATGTCTTCCGTGTAGTTCGCATTTTGCATTTTCTCCCTTAATCTTCGCTTGATTCCATGACCAAGGGACAAAAATCATGGACCAATTGGGTGCTAAGCCACAGATCAATGGCCATTAAGATCGAGGAGAGTATGAACCGTCAGATCACTCTATGTTGGGAACATATCATGACCGTCAGATTTCCTAACTACAAATGCATACTAAAGAAACACACTTTTACCTAACGACACATTAGACCAAGTAGATCTTAAATAACTTATAAGTGTCTAAATATCCTAGCATCCCCCCTTAAGAACAACTTGGGATAGGATTGAAGGAGGCATTAGAGCCTATCACCCCTTAATGACAACTTCCTGAACTCCTAACATAGATCAAAGTTTGGAAAACTTCGCTTCTGTAAGAGACTTTGTGAAAATGTCTGCAACTTGATCTTCTGAAGGGAAAAAGAGCACTTCAATAACTTGATCATGAATGAGCTTTCTAATGAAGTGCCTGTGTAGCTCGATGTGTTTTCTATGCTGGTGTTGAACTGGGTCTTTGGCGAGATTGATGGCACTCTGATTGTTGCATGAAAGGCTGGTCAGATGTTGCTTCTGGAATCCAAACTCTAAAAGGATCTGTTGAAACCAGAAGGCTTCTTGACTTCCATTTATTGTTGCTCAGTACTCTGCTTCTTCTATAGAAAGTGCAATAGCCTATTTTTTCTTACATGCCCAAGTGACAGGTCCTGAACCAAGGCTGAAAACATAACCTCCAGTAGACTTCTGATCATCAGGGTCATCGAACCAATCTGAATTATTGAAACCAACCAATAAAGGAGTCCCCCCTGACTTGTAATGTATCTCGAAATGAATTGTACCAAGGACATAGCGAAGTATCCTTTTAGCTACTTTCCAATGGCTTTCATGGGGTGTTTTCATATACCGGGAAACAAGACCAACAACAAAGGAAAGATAAAGACGGGTATGAGTCAAGTATAAGAGGCTACAAACTAACTGACGGTACATGATCGCATCAACTTCAGGAGAAGTACAGGTGGAAATAATCTTGACTCCATACTAGAAGGGAGAATGGGTTGGCTTACAATCGTCCAAGTGAAAGCACGAAGAAGGTCACAAGCATACTTAGACTGGGAAAGAAAAATTCCTGCATTGGTTTGCAAAACTTGGAGGCCAAGGAAATAGTGAAAAAATCCTAAGTCTGTCATTTCAAAGTTCTTCTTAAGGATATTTTTCACATGGTTTAAAAGTTTTGAGTCACTACTAGTAAGGATAAGGTCATCAACATAAAGGAAAAGGATTATGAGATGGCTTCCTACTTTCTTGGTATAGACATTAAGCTCAGAATGGCATCTAGAGAATCAAGTGGCAATAAGAAAGATGTCAATTTTTGCATAACAATCTCGAGGAGCTTTCTTGAGACCATAAAGAGATTTATTAAGGTGAAAAACAAGGCTAGAGTCATTTTGGACATAGCCAGGAGGTTGTTCCATGTAGATTTCTTCTTGCAGATCTTCGTGAAAGAAGGAGGATTTAACATCCATCTGATGGACCTCCCATTTATGTGAGGCAACAAAGGCAAGAAAAAGGCAGATGGAAGTCATTTTGGCTACAGGGGAAAAGGTTTCATTATAGTCAATTCCTTCAACTTGGGAAAATCCTTTGGCAACTAACTGAGCCTTGTGACTTTCAACACTTCCATCTGAAGCATAATTAGTTATGTAGACCCATTTACATCTGACAAGTTTTCTTCCTTTTGGAAGAGGTACAAGATTCCAAGTATCGTTTACCATTAAAGAATGATACACTTAATTCATTGTTGTATCCTAGTTTGGATGACCTGAAGCTTCTGCTAATGTCTTTGGATCATGAGTTTCTGAAACTTGAGCCAAAAGAGAAGAGGCTCGCTGGAATTGTGAATGTGTCTGACGCTGATATGAAGGATCACCGACAAGATCACCAGTTTCTTCTCGTGTTGAACGAACCCATCGAGGAAGCGGTGGAGCTAGTGCTGGTTCAGGTTCAAAGGACTCATCTGGAGGAAGGTGAGAAGGTGGAGCTAGATTTTCATCCTCACTGTCATCATTTGAAGAAGAAATCAGAACAGAAGAAGGCATAAATGCCAAATATGGCTCGCAGGCTGAAGAAGGCACAACAAGCGAATTAGGCTCGGAGTCCAAAGAAGGCACAAACGTCGAATTAGGCTCCCAGGCCAAGATATTTTCATCAAATTTAACATCTCTTATAATAATAATTTCATTATAATGTGTTTGAAGAAGTCTATAACCTTTGACATCTTCAAAATAAGAAATAAATATACACTTCTCACTTTTAGGCTACAATGCTTTCCTTTTCTCATCAGGAATGTGAGCCCATGCTATACTACCAAATACACA
>ML829647.1:2835-31479 GCA_009831015.1 Picea engelmannii
GTTGAGTATGTGAACTGCTGTATATACTGCATCTCTACAAAACATATATGGAAGCTTGGCTTCATTCAATATTGTTCTTTCCGCCTCTTGAACAATTATGCTTTTCCTTTCAACAACTCCATTCTGTTGAGGAGTTATTGGAGCTGAAAATTGTCTCTTGATTCCATGATATTCAAAAAACTTATTGAATTCTTTATAGGTAAATTGCCCTCCATTGTTTGACCTCAAACATTTGATCTTGATATCTGTCTCATTATCCATCTAAGCTTTGAATGCCTTGAACTTTTCAAATGCCTCTGATTTTTCTCCGAGGAAGTATACCCAGGTCATCCTTGTATAATCATGAATAATCAACATGAAATAATGTTCTCCTTCTATACTTCTAGTCCTAGTAGGTCTAGAGGGGTCAGTGTGAAAAAGTTCCAAGGGTCTTGATGTAGAGTATTCTTTTGTCTTGAATCTTAATTTCGTCTACTTCCCAAGTTGGAAATGCTTACAAACAAGGTTAGAAGGTTTTATAATCTTTGGCATGTCTTTCACTGCTTAGTTTCTACTAGCTTTGATCATATTTTCAAATCTCAATTGTCCCATTCTTTTGTGCCAAACCGGATTTCATCTATTTGAATCATGTAACATTCTTCTTCTTCTTTAGCATCTAAAATATACACATTACTTGAGGTTCTTGGTGCAATAGCTACTGATTTTTCTAACCCTTCCTTCCTGATTTTGCATTTTTGGGAGGAAAAAATGAGTATATGTCCTTGATCACAATTTTGGATTACACTTAGAAGATTGGGCTTCATATTTTCAACTAGTAGCACATTTTATGCTTTAATTTTATTGTTTCCTAAAGTGACTGTGCCTTTTCCAAGTATTCTGGCAGATACATTATGTCCAAATGTGACACTTCCTTTTTCCTTATTTTTAAGACTGATTTTTTTTATTTTATCTCCTGTCATATTCTTAAAGCATCCACTGTGAATATACCATTGACACTTTTTTTCCTTTGCATACAGGGCTACTTTACATTATGTTACCTTTTCTTCCAGATGTTTTTCTTTGCATATCTTTTTATGTTTATTGTTAGGAATGCTTGTATTCAAGGATTGCATTGACAATCTACATTCATTGGCTTTATGACCATAATTGTTGCACTCGTGACATTCAACATTGTAATCTTGTAAATGAGAGAATGAATTATTGTTTCTTTTCTTTGCATTATTCTTGTTTTTATTACATCTTTGGACACTTTTAGGATTGTACTTTCTATAGGATTTACAATGTACTTCTTTATGTCCAAAATTATTGCAAGAGTAGAAATATCGAAGGTAGATATGTTGATATCTATTAGGGGGAGTCCTTCTGGTAACTGTGTTCTTTTTGGCTTTTTTAGGTGGTGTTGATTTATCTTTATTAGGAACACTCTTTAATGGTACCATGTTTCCCTTGTTATCTTCCCGTTTTAAGGGGATTATAAGAGCATCTGCATAACTGATTGGTTGCTTGTCAGTCTTCTATTTTTCATAGGTTGAATTTTGATAATATCCCAGCCCTCTCTTATCGTTTTGTGATCTTTGACTATTAGGAATGTCATTCAATATTTTTGAACTCTTCTCAAATCTTGATTGGTTGTTTCCTTTCTCAAGTTCCCTCTTTAGTTGAACAATTTCAATCTCTAGCTTCTTACAATCTTGTTGTTTTTCATTGAGTTGTTTATTCAAGACTTCCTCATTTCTCCTAGCTTCTCGAAGTTGAGTCTTCAGGTCAATGATGATTTTCTCTGATTCTTTGGCAATTTTTGAAACTTTGTTTCCTCTTATTTTTTGTGCTTCTTCAAATTCTAGCACCTGTCCCCTTAGTAACTTATTCTTCCTTTTATACTTTCTAAGTTAATCCATAGCACTGATTAGTTCTGATTCTAGGTCTATTTCTCCTTCATCCTCAAAGTTTTTTTCAATCTCTACAGTATTTTTAGAAAGATTATCTTGGGTTTCTATAACCATAAATAGATGTTCTAACTCTTCATCTTCAATTTCTTCAGATGAACTGCTGTCCTCTTTGGTGTAAAAGGCCTTCTTCTTTCCGTTTTTGTTTTTTCCATTTTTATGGTTTTTATTATTGTAAGATTTTTCATCATCATTATCTTCTTGTTTGGGATAGAGACATTTGTTAGCGAAGTGTTCAATTTTTCCACAGTTGAAGCATTTAAAAGGTAACTTCCTTTTGTATTTTCCAAACCCTTTCTTGAGTTTTCTTATAAAGTTGGCCTCTTCTTCATCTGATATATCTGAGTGATTTTCATTTGGCACATGCTTATGGTTCCTTGTTTATTTTGATGCTTTGAAGGATGGTTCCCTTTTTGATGGCATTTCTTTCCCGGTTCTCATTTCATATGCTATATGAATCCCAACAAGTTCATCCATTGTAAGGATGTGAAGGTATTCTTGATCTTCCAAGGTAGACACCTTGGAGTCATATCTCATTTGTAATGATGTCAAGACATTTTGGACAATAATCTTGTCTTTTATCTCTTCTCCCAATGCCGTGATTGAATTGACTATTTCATCTACTCTTTGAAAATATTATGCAATGTTTTCTTCCTCTTTCATCTTCAGACTCTCAAACTACCCTCTGTGTGTTTGAAGTTTAGCTTGCTTGACCTTTCCTTCTCCTTCATATATGGTCTCCAGTTTATCCCAATTTCCTTTGCTGATTTACAATGCAACACTTTTACAAATATAGGATTCTCTAATCCTTTAAGAATAACATTAAGAACTCTTGAATTGTCATTTCAAAGCTTCTTTGCATCAATATAAGTAGGTGGAGTACATGGAGTAGTGTAATCATTTTCAACATATTTATAGACATCACAGCCAAGGGCCATCAGATAACTTTTCATTCTTATACTCTAGAAACCATAATCATTTACTTTGTTGGATTACTGAGAGGGTGATGCAGGAGCATCAAATAAAGCCAACAAGCATGCGCCTAGCGAAAGGAGACAATTGGATGCACATATTTCATTTGAACACATTTTTGTGAAAACATTTTGAATTTTAAAATCTGAAACATTAATGTAATGATCATGAGGAAAGTGCATTAGCATTTATGTATTGAAGATCCAAACTGATTTGGAGCATATGTTCCTATCCGTGAATGTACTAGGGATTTATGTATGTTTAATGCAAGTAGGCAGATTTAAATTATAGATTAGACAGTTTTAGAAACTTAGGAGGGAAAACGGAGGATAGACACCCTCACCCTTGTATCTTTGTATGATAATTCAGAATTCGTAAGCTGTAGAAATGCAGAGGAGAATATAGGAAAATGAAGGATTTTTATGCATTTTAGCTGTTATTTGCCATGTACAGGAGCACTGGAATTAATAGAAGAAATATTTGATTCCAATCTGTGTTTTTATGGTTGTTGGAACCACTTGTTGAATGGTATGTTGCAGGCTATTTATGTTCTCTGTATGCATTTTGTTTAAATGCTATGTGTGTGTGTGCAGGATCTATAATTTTATGTTGAATGATTGAATTCTGGATAATGGGAGAATGAGTTTCAGTTGTTTCTCTTTCTGAGAACTCCTACAAAGAGTGTAGTGGAGGGTCCACAAGGAGTGCATCGACCAGGTTTTGAATTTCATTTCAGAACTCTCAGAAGAGAATCAATTGTGATTTTACAGGCAGGAGTGCTAACAGAGCATAAAGCCATGCGAAGTGTGCACAAGCTGGGAGAAGGGAACAAATTTCTTCAAAATCACAGAGGAGTTGAAGATTTATTGTTGCAAGGAGTGCACAGAGCTTCCCTCGAAGGATAACCGTGAGTTATCTCTAAGTGTGAAAGATTCATGCACAGAGAAGGCTTAAAGCCCATAATTCACCAAGGAAAGGTTGAAGACCCAAAAAATTGATTTTGTTGAAGGTTGCAGAGGGCGAGCGAAGGTCGAATTGGATCGAAATCAAGAAAGGAGCGGGTCCAAGTGACTTTACCAAAGTTCAGAATCGAAGGTTGTCAAGACAGAGATGGACGGTCTAAATTCTCCGTGGAGAACTCGCGAGATCATGAGGACTGTAGGATTGACAGGAGTTGCAAGATGGTTAGGGGCTGGAGAAACCCATCACCCAGGAGTCGAGGGTCAATGTGAGCCATTGATCGTGGATTACCCCACGCTATTGGATCATTTCTTGAATTTGGGGTTCATGATTTTGGAAGATAGGTCAAATTCTTGGTCGCCCCAAGTCCCAAGTCGCAAAGTGTAGGGAAAAAGATCCAAGCCATTGGATCTTGGCCACGTTAGAATCATTGGACCGAACATCGTGTGGTATCACATTTTGGGGGTTCGAAGGTTGGGAAACATTGCATTTGGATCGTGGAAGTTGCGAAGTGCTGAGCGCTGAGGGCTTGTGCGGACAAGTGGCACATCTCGTAAGCGGAGACCACGTGGTTGATAGGTGGTGCAAACATACAACGTGCAGAAAAAGGTCAAAGTGGGTGACAGGTGGCATACACGTGTCACTATGGAGGATTCAACACCCTGTTGACTTATCATGTTTCGAGGATTCATAAGGGAGGAGAACGAGCGTTCAACACTCCAACTCACGAATTCGTGAGTTGCAAGAGGTGCTAGAGTTAAGCTCAAGCCGACGATCACTTGTAAAGGTGATAATGAGGAGGAGCCATATCCATATCGCATCTCGGGTATTGTAGGTTTGGAGCAAGAGGAGTCAAAAGTCTTTGACTCTCCAACTCACGAGATCATGAGTCACAAAAGGATATTGCGCTAAGACCTTGGTCGTGGGAACTTTTCCAAGGGGTTGAAGAGAGGGGGCTTATCCCTTACGCCCATTCGGAGCTTCGTATCTCAACTGTTGCAGAGAGCGGTGGAATTGTGTTGAAAGCGCCGAACTCACGAGACCCAAAAATACTTTGCGGTCTTAATCAAGGGTTTTACTTAACTCTTGTTGTGGTTTAGAGAAGATCCTGCATGGATCTCGGCCCGAGGGTCGGGGGTCTGCACCAGAGGGGGGGGGGGGATGAATTAGTAATAGAGAAATTTAATCCTTTTAACCATAATATGAAAATGTTATTTATCTTTATGATCAATATACCATTATCATTCAATAAGTGTAGAGTAAATAGACCATGAACAATGAACAATCATACACATACACAGTACACCAGTATTTTTACATGGAGAAAGCGACATAATGCTTTTGATTATATGTATTCAATAATTACATTCATTGGAAGCACCAAATTTCTTTGTTCTCCAGCTACAACTGGAAGGAGGCTTTGACCCCCTATATTTTCAGGCTACAACCTAAGGGAAGATCCAACTCCCCAATTCTCTGGCTACCACCAGAAGGAGAATACAACCCCCTATGTTCTCCGGATACAACTGGAAGGTGGCTAAAACCACCTATCCTTGCCCCGTCCTTATACCCTTAAATATACGTGTCAAATGATGAAACCACTGCCACACTGTCACTGTGATATATACCACTGTAAACCTGTACCAACCTATACCAACAACCTGTACATGTACTCAGCCTGTACCAACAAAACCCAGTAGGTACGCGACCTGTATATCCTGCAACTTGCGTATGTACGCCCTGTGTCTATACTGAAAGATGCATATGTACATGACATGTCTATACTACAACCTATGTACACCTTCAAAAATCTAGGGTTTTCACCTTTTCTGAATTTCAAACACTTGCTACCTCTATCACATCAACTTGAAACCTATTTTCGTGTCTTATCTATAGTTGTTCCCTATGGATACATCATCTTATACTTTCCTTAACCAAATGCATTTATGTCTCTCTATTCATGTGTTCATGTGCCATACATCTGTATACAATCATGAACAAGTGTAATAATCCTCACATGGACTAGACATCAAACCCTTACTGATATGCAATCTCACACCATACAAACAACTTCACAACCACTTCACTACAAAAACCATCAACCATGTACCAAGAAATACAACTATGTCTCAACACTTGAACCAACAAGATGAACCAATGCATAATACCAACATACTAGTGCTGTGATTCTGTAGATCTAGCTCATACCATAAGTTCCATAAAACCAACACCCTCTCTAGGGAAAAACCTCAAAATTCCATAACAATATCTCATGGAGACAATAATATCCAACTACATATAAGAATATGACATACCTTTTGAATCTGTAGATAGATCTACTGTACCTGATCATTGTAGACCTTCCTGGGAGCTTGCTTTTAGACTCTGAGAACCTGACACCCTCAACAACTCAATATTTCATGGCTTTTCCCACATGTACGTGCCTTGTTATACTGCCAACCTGCATACGTATGCACCCTTCTCCACTACAACCCGCGTACACCTCAAAAACTAGGGGTTTTAAAGTATTTATGGAATTCTTAAACTTTCTTTGTCAACCCTTCGTGCTACCTCAAACTTGCGTAACTTCATATGTATCAATGAGTACCCGCAATAAACCTTACACAATAATAGATATTCAATGTGATCAATATGTGATAATAGGAGAGCCTTGCTCTCTTATTTATACTTCCATGTAGTTTCCTCTAGGGGTTACCTTCTAACCAACTTAACCCAACTTCCTTCTTTTAGGGCTAACCCACTCCTAACCACTTGTCCATTTATAACCATTTTATCCAAAAATAGTAAACTCTCCACTTATAGTTGCAACTAATTTATTTTTAATTATTTTCTTATTGCAACAACTTAACCCAATATTAACTCTTAGTTTCACCCACTTGACTAGTCAAGTTCTTCTAGGATCTTCTAGAATAATTTGACTTCTTTGACCTTCTAGATAACTTATGGGGGTTCTCCAACTTCACTTTGGCCATAACTCTATAACCGTGAGGATATATGTGATGTTCCACATATCACTGGAAATGACATGACATGTACTATCCATATAGAATAGTCTTACTTGCAAATATATTAATATTCATACCATTATACATCAAACAAAATTAATTTCCTTAACCATACTATTGGGGCTACCAGAATTTTCTACTGGACTTGCTTCAAGGGTTGACATCAATGAAAACAAACCCAATTAATAAAAAATCTCCCCTTTTGGCATTGATGGCAACACTTTGATGCAACAATGAAGTCATATCTCTCATGCTCCCCCTGTACCATCTCTCCCCATGGAAACATGCCTCTGTTCTCTCTCTCCAAGCATCAAACTCTCTATCCATGCATCTCATGAATCGCCCCCCCTTTGACATCAATGAAAAATGTAACTTCTCATCGGGGCTGCTCCCCCTAACTGAACTGTCCTTGGGGACACCCCCCCGATTGAAATCTTACTAAAAATGCTCCCCCAAACTGAGTTGTCCTCTTTATGGTGCTTCCTCTTGTAAATATAAGACATATAAGATGAGAATTCAAAAGCATTCATTTTGGAGTAGAAATTACTTCGAGTCTTTGTTGAAGATACTCAAAAGCTTCCCTTGGAAGCGGTTTTGTAAAGATATCTACAACTTGTTATTTTGTTCCCACATATTCAACTATGATGTTCCTCTCTGCAACCTATTCCCATAGAAAGTGATAATTGATTGGAATGTGCTTTTTCTTGGAGTGCATCACTGGATTCTTTGAGATACTGATGACACTTGTATTATCACAATATATCAGAATGGGCTCATCGTACTCAACCTGTATATCTTTTAGAGTTTATTTCATCCATAGAACCTGTGTACAACATGTTGCTGCTGCAATATACTCTGCTTCAGCCATAGACACTGATACTAATGACTATTTATTTCTTAGCCAAGATACCAAACACTCACCCAAGTAGAACGCTGCTCCATTTGTACTTCTCCAGTCATCAACGCAACTTGCCCAATCTACATCTGTGTAGGCAATAAGTAATAGATTCTTTCCTTTTGGATACCATAATCCAAACTCTTCTATACCCTTGAGATATCTAAATATCCTCTTTACTACCAGAACATGTGATTCTTTTGGTGTTGCTTGAAATCCCGCCACCTGTCCAACTGCTTGCATTATGTCTGGTCTGAATGCTGTCACATAAAGTAAGATGCCAATCATTGACCTGTACTTCCTGAGATCTATAAACTTTGAATCATCATCTTTTCTTAGCTTTCAACTGGTTTTCAATCTTCCATTCCGAACCTCTTTAGTATTTCTCTCATATATTTTGTTTGAGAAATAAAAATGCCTTGGTTTCTTTGATATATATGAAGACCCATAAATAAATATAGTTCTCCAAGTAATGACATTTCAAATTCATTCGACATATCCTTTGCAAATTTCTGGCTCAACTTGTCATCATCACTTCCAAAAATAACATCATCAACATAAAATTCAATTAATAAAATACTATCTTGAGTTTCCTTGATGTAGAGGTTGTTGTCTGCATTTCCTTTTCTGAACCCTTGCTGTTGTAGATATCTATCCATTCTAGAATACCATGATCTGGGGGCCTAGTTTAGACCAAACAAGGACTTGTTCAACCTGCACATATAATATTCATTCTCTGACAACTAAAATCCTTCTGGTTTCTCAATGTAGACTTCTTCTTCTAGTTCCACATTCAAAAAGGTTGATTTCACATCCATCTGACACACTTTAATATTCTTGGAGCATGCATAAGCTAGGATCAATCTGATTGCTTCCATTCTGTCAATTGGGGCAAACATCTCTTCAAAGTTGATACCTTCAAACTGTTCATATCCTTTACATACCAATCTAGCTTTGTTCCTGGTAACCTGTCCATCTTCATTCAATTTTTTTTTGAAGACCCACTTTGTGCCAATCACATTCTTGTACCTTGGTCTTGGAACCAATTACCAAGTCTTATTCTTCTCTATCTGATCCAATTCTTCATCCATGGCCTTTATTCAAAATTCATCCTTGCTGGATTCTTCAAATTGTTTTGGTTCAATTGAAGATAAGAG
Source organism: Picea engelmannii (assembly GCA_009831015.1). Classification (NCBI taxonomy): domain Eukaryota; kingdom Viridiplantae; phylum Streptophyta; class Pinopsida; order Pinales; family Pinaceae; genus Picea; species Picea engelmannii. The sequence goes on from ML829647.1 coordinate 11,792, forward strand.
TGCTAGGTGCATTTGTTTAGGTGAATGAATTCTTCTTCTAGTCTCAAATCCCACATCTTTGTTACCAATAATATGATCAGAGGGATGATTATTTTTTATTCGTTTTCTAGGTGTCTTTGGAGGTACTTATTGTTCTTTCTCTTCTACTTCTATTTGATCTTCTTCATCTTCCCCTTCTACTACTTCTTCATCCTTTGCTTCTTCTTCATGAACATGTTTCACCGACTCATTTTCTTCTTCTTTTATTTTCCATCCACTTGTCTCATCAACCGTCACAATTATGCTTTCCATAACTTTGTTGAGCCTTATATTGAAACATTTGTATGCTTTCCTTATACTCGAGTACCCAATAAGTATTCCCTTGTCCACACAAGAATCAAACTTTACCATTATGCCATCTTCTTTTTTGATGTAGCATTTGCTTCCAAAAACTCTGAAGTGCTTCACATTCGTTGGTCTTCCTTTCCATAGTTCGTAGGGAGTTTTATCACTATTGTTTATGAGAATTACTCTATTTTGAATGTGAACTGTTGTATGCACTGCATGTTCCCAAACAACATCTGTCAACTTGGAATCCATTAACATTGTTCGAGCCATTTCCTATACTATCACGTTCTTCCTTTCGACAACTCCATTTTGTTGAGGTATCCTAGCAACTGAGAATTTCTTTTTTATTCCAAGCTTGGTGTAGAAATTCATAAATTCCTTTGAAGTAAACTCTCTTCCATTATCAGATCTCAAACATTTTATTTTTGAATCCATTTAATTTTCAACCATTTCCTTGTATAACTTGAAGTTCTCGAATGCTTCTGACTTCTTCCTTTATCACCTTTTAAGCCCTTTAAATCCCTTTGTTCTAGTTGGTCCAACTAGATTAGTATGCACAATTTCCAATGGTCTTATTGTGGAGTATTCCTTTGATTTGAACCCAGTATTTGTTTTCTTTCCTTGTTGACAATGCTTGCATAATGTGTTGGCTGGCTTTGTGATCTGGGGAATTTCTCTGACTGCTTCCTTTTTTCTGACTTTGATGAGGTTATCGAAGTTGATGTGACCCATTCTTCTGCGCCATAGCCAAAATTCATCTTCCTTTCCTAGACAATACTTATCATTTCCAATTTCACTTAATACATATATGTTGCTTGAAGTTCTTACAACTGTTGCAACCAATATGCCTGAACCTGCTTTTATTATCTCACATTTTTGTGAATCAAACACAAGTTTGTGACATTGGTCACACATCTGACTTACACTTAGAATGTTATGTTTCATATCTTCCAGTAGTAGAACATTTTCTGCCTTGGTATCCTTGTTTCCAATTCTCACTGTGACTCTTCCAATGATTCTAGCCAAGTCATTGTTTCCAAAAGAGACCGATCCATCTCTTTCCTTTCTCAATGTTAGAAATATATCCTCATCATCTGTCATGTGATTTGAGAAGCCATTGTCAACATACCAACCATGTTTCTTGTGTTTAGCTTGTAGAGTGAGTGTGCATTCTTCATTTTTATACTTATTCTGCTTTCTTATCCATATTCTCTGTTGAGGTTCCTATTTGTGACTGTTGTTATTCTATTGTGATTCTCTAGGATGAATTGTCATTCTACAATCTTTGGCCATGTGTCCAAAGTTGTTGCACTTGTAGCATTCCACTTCAGTGCTCAAGGATTCAAACCCATTGTAGCTTTTTCTCTGTGTTTCACTAGGCCTTCTTGGATAACCATTTTGTGCATGACTTTCAAAGTTGTTTCTGTTTCTGCTATTTTCTCTGCAATTTACAACTTTATTTCTGAAATTATTACATGCATAACATAAACCAAAAAAGATAGTTTGATACCCGGGAGTTGAAGATATTTTGAAGGGAGTCACTCTTCTGAATCATTATTCTTCTTGAGGCTTGCTTGTTTCTGACTGTCGCTGATCCTAAAATCTGAATCTTCCAAGTGGAGGAGTGTCCTTGTGATCTTATTTGTAAAACTTCTTGTCTCCTTTGACTGTCTCTGCATAACTTCTTGGACGTGTTTCTTGATATTTTGTTTTGGATCTTGATCTCTTTTATGTCTAATTGTATTCAAGTTCGGACTTGTCATGATTTGGATTTTGACTGTTGATAATATCATCCAAAAATTTTGATCTTTTCTGCATGTTTTTCTTTTGGAGATCTTTTCTCAATGTGACAATCTCTGCTTCCAAATTTCCAATGATCTCGCCTCTTTCTTATAACTGTTCTTTGAATGCTTCTTCAATTCTTTTTTCTTCTTCAACTTGAATTTTTAATTTGGTGATCATCTGTTATAGTTCTTCAGAGTTGGAACTTTGAGATTCCTCTTTTCTTTTTAGTTCTGCCTATAGTGACTTGTTTTTATTTTTTTCCCTTTTTATAACTTCTATGTCACTCATCAATTCTTCTCTGTAGTCAATTTTTGCCTCTTCATATTCTTATTCGGTGCCTTCTTCATCAAAGTCTTCTACTTCCATGAATATAACCCTTTCTATATCACTTCCACTATCTTCATCTTCATCTGATGAGGTGCTATCTTCTTTCGTGCAAAAGCTTTTCTTGAAGAATTTCTTTTTGGTTTTCTTTTCTTTGTATATTTGTTTGCTATTTGAATCATCTTCTTCATTTATTTTATTTTTATTATGGGGACATTTGTTAGAAAAATGATCAATACCATCACAATTAAAACAAATCAATGGAAGGTTACCTCTATATTTGCCGCCAGTTCCCTTTTTCAGTCTTCTGACAAAGTTGGCTACTTCTTCATCGTCTTCTGAGATGTCACTGCCGCTGCTATATTATTTTGCTTTTTTCTTTTCCCTTTTCTTTGACTTATTGGATGTTTTGAATGTTACTTCTTTTGTAACTGGATTCTCCTGTTTGGTTCTCATTTCATAGGATGTGAAAATTCCATGTATTTCATCCATGCTTATTGAATCCAGATCTATTCTTTCTTGTAGTGTTGAGATCTTAGTTTCAAATCTCATTGGAAGAGATCTTAGTACCCGTTGAAAAATTATATATTCATTCACTTCTTCTCTCAATCCTTTGATTACATTCACTATTTCATCAACTCAAAAGAATTAAGTTGCAATATTCTCATCTTCCTTCATCTTCAACTGTTCAAATTGACCTCTGTAAGTTTGAATCTTTTCTGCCTTGACTTTTGCATCTGCTTCATAAACATTCTGAAGTTTTTCTCAAGTCTCCTTTTCAGATCTGTGAAGGTTTTCCATTACACTAAAACCCCAGGTGTTAGTAAACTTCCAAACCAACAACATCACCTTGAGTGGGTCGTTAGTCCCCTATTCCTAGCGTGGCGGTTAGTCCACGAGATCAATTCCCAGAGGTGCAGCGGTTAGTTCAACACCCCCCCTCCGACGTAACTCAGGGGAATTAAACCTGGGCCAAAGCTATGATACCATGTTTGAAAACACATGTATTCCAGCATAGGATGAACACCTTTAGTAACCACTCACACAATTATATCAAATATCAACACACTGATGTTTTGATGTGGTAAAACCCCTACCTGGAACATCCATGACTGCAACCAATGTGGCCACTTGGAGTAGTTTATTAATGCAAAATAAAAAGATTACAGAGAGATTTTACAAGAAAGTTTATCACAATTGATCATAGAAAAATGACCCTCCATGCTCTTTAAATAGAAATCATGGACCAATAGGGTGTTAAGCCATGAATAAATGGTTGTTAAGATCGAGGAGAATATGAACCGCTAGATCACTCTATGTCGGGAACATATCGTGACCCTCAGATTTCCTAACTACAAATGCATGCTAATGCATACTAAAGAAACACACTAAGAAACACACTTTTACCTAACGACACATTAGAATAAGTAGATATTAACTAACTCCTAAGTGTCTAAATATCCTAACACCCCCCCTTAAGAACAACTTGGGATAGGATTGAAGGACTTACAATAGTGACACAATAGGAGAAGGAAGGAGGCATTAGAGCCTATCCCCTCTAGATTCCATTCCGATCCTAATGTCTATACCAAGAAAGTAGGAATCCATCTCATAATCCTTTTCCTTTAAGTTGATGACCTTATCCTTACTGGTAGTGACTCAAAACTTTTAAACCATGTGAAAACCAACCTTAAGAAGAAATTTTGAATGACAGACTTAGGATTTTTGCACTATTTCCTTAGCCTCCAAGTTTTGAAAACTAATGAAGGAATTTTTATTTCCTTTTCTAAGTATGCTTGTGATCTTCTTCGTCACTTTCACATGGAAGATTGTAAACCATCCCTTTCTCCTTTCCAGTATGGAGTCAAGTTTGCTGCCACCTATACTTCTCCCGAAATTGATGCCACCTTGTACCGTCAGTTAGTTGGTAGCCTCTTATACTTGACTCATACCTGTCCTGCTCTTTCCTTTATTGTTGGTATTGTTTCATGGTATATGCAAACACCCCATGAAATCCATTGGAAAGTAGATAAAATGATACTTCTCTATGTCCGTGGTACAGTTCAGTTCGAGAGACATTACAGTTTAGGGGGGAATCCTTTATTGGTTGGTTTCAAAAATATAGATTGGGATGACGACCCTAATGATAAAAAATCTACTGCAGGTTATGTTTTCAGCCTTGGTTCAGGCCCTAACACTTGGGCCTATAAGAAACAACATGCTATTTCACTTTCTTCAGCAGAAGTAGAGTACTGAGCAACGATAAATGCAAGTAAGGAAGCCTTGTGGCTTTGAAAGATCCTTTAAGAGTTTGTATTCCATAAACAACATCTGACCAACCTTTGGTGTGACAATCATAGTGCCATCAAGATCGTCAAAGACCCAATTCAACATCAACGCAACAAACACATCTATATACACATGAACTTCATCAGAAATCCCATTCATGATCAAGTTATTGAAGTGCTCTTTTTCCCTATAGAAGATCAAATTAGTCCACAAGATCAATTTTCAAAGGTGTGGCGATTAGTCCAAACCCCCCCCTCCGACGTAACTCAGGGGAATTGTACCTAGGTCAAGGCTCTGATACCATGTTTGAAAACACATGTATTCCAACAGAGGACGAACACCTTTAGTAACCACTCACACAACTAGATCAAATATCAATAGATCGATGTTTTAACGTGGTAAATGTTAGAATATGAAATATGTGTGCTCGTTTTACTATTGACAATACCCTTGTCACCCAAGCATAGGCTAAAGCCACCCTCTGAGCACATTAACCTTGATAGAGAATCATTCTGGAAGAAAACCCTAGGCTAGATAGCCAAACAAAGGGTAGCGCACCTTTCCCCAAGGATAGTGCATCACAAAGAGCTAATCAGATAGTCCAAACCCTAGCCAAGAGATAGTCCAAGCCAAATGTGATCTGCTAGTTGAAACAACTACAATGGCAGCACTCCTCAAACCTATGCACATGACTGGGCACTGCAGTGCGCAAAAGACTGGGCACTGCAATTTTGAGACTGCCTTCCATAATGAGAACTAGCCTCCTGTATTTATACTAATTCTGGCTAACTTCCTGGGCTGAATTCTCATTCTGGGTATCTGTCTGTTCAATATATATTATTATTTCTGGCTAACTTCTTCTCTTAGAGGCTAATAACCTAATATAAATTATCTTTTTGAGCCAACAAGTCTTCTAGGCTTATTATCCAACTCATTAGTGTTTCTTCTTGCTTCTTGGAGTATTCTATCCTCGCCAGGTTTACATGTGGAGGTAAATACCTCCTACAACTACCATAATATCAATACTCCCTCTTGGCTAGGGAGGTATTACAGGTAATGGTATTGAGCACAAAAACATATCATTCACCCAATAGAATCAACATGGTTGTATAGACTAGATCATGAGCACCATCATCATCATCAATTGCATCATCTCTCGAAACCATACTCTATCTGAGTAATCTGACATGATGCTCACTCCACAAAGTGATACAAGAGCCATTCTTCTAATCTAGAAGAGTAAATGTTCTGAACCATTTTCTCTCTGGAAAATCTCTCTTCATCATTCATCTGGCTGATAATTATTTCTAATAAACTGCTGATAGTCTTCAAGGAAATCAGAACAAAATAGAACACAACTGTGTTTATCCATAGTAGTACATAACTACAATCTAGTGGTACACTACCACACCAAGTAGAAAACAAGTACTTGATCAGTAACGTATAGTCATGAACAGTGGAACACATCCACCACAGTAGTATACATCTACTGTCATACAATCTTCATAACAATCATTAGATATCAACCTGCATAGAAACAATGTTATGATATAAACTAAATCATTTGGGCCAATCTTTCACTCACATCTGTGAGATCTAAAAGAATATCTGCCCTCAGAGTAGAACAATGAGATATCTGGACTATTCTTCTCAAGCAAGGAAGAATAACTGTCCTATCTTCTGAACCCGGACCATTCCCCAACCTGGGCCATTCTTCCTACTCTAATCAAAGTGCACCCTAGAGAGAATGTATAAACCCTAAGGAATGTCTGTCCCTAATTGTTGAGCCTGGACCATTCCCCACCCTGGGCCATTCCTCCTACACTAATCAAAGTGCACCCTGGAGAGAATGTATAAACCCTAAGGAATGACTGTCCAGACCATTTCTTCTGTTAACCACAAGAGGAAAATATTGTCCCGTATCAACCTCCAAAACAAACCATTCCTCATGTTAACCACAATGAGAAATTGGTGTCCAGTGAGGCGGGCCAGTCTTCTTGAGTAACCCTCAAGAAGAGAGTCTGCCCTAGACCACTCCCCATGTTAACCACAATGGGAAGTCGTTGTCTTTGATACATCAAAAATCTAGACCATTTCCCATGTTAACCATAATTGGAAATTGTTGTCCGTTAGAAATCTCAATCCACTTTCTGAACACGAAAGCATCTGTCCAAGATGGACTATTTTTCAATCTTGAAAATGAATGTCCTCAATAATATTTTTAGTGCTCCCTCCCAACCTGGGAGTCATTTCTTCCTTTTTAAATAAGGAAGTCATCTCCACGAGCTCTAGCTTGAGTACGTAAACTCTTTCATATTGGATAGAAGCTTTACCAAAATGTCTGCTTATCTGCTCATCCGTGGAAATATGTATTGGAGAGCCACTTTCTCCTTTCTGGACATCATCATGGATAATGTAATGCTTGATTTCAAATGTATTTTAGTCTGGAACACTGATTTTCTTTAAGGCTTCATGTAGCTCTGAAAAATAGAGTATATTATTGTTGGAAAATTGGAGCATATCCATGTGGCACTTCTTCTGTCATCATGAGATCTGATCTACTGAGTATTCATCTTGATGTTATAGGAAATCTTCACCATGCTTCTGTTGTGCACTAGAGGTTCTCCACCAAGTTATCTTCTTCTATCTACATACAAGGGTTTCTTTCTGGTATGCCTCAAAGTCTTGAGATTTCTCTTCATACGCTCTTTATTCAATTTCTCTGGAGAACATTCTTTGCATTCATCTGATGTAGAACTCCAACTCATGGATGTTGCAGATGATATAATGACTCATGTAGATATAAGTCTAGTTTACTGGAACAAGTAATCATCATAGTCTTCTCCCTCCATCTGGGAGAACCCCTAGTTTTGTATCTCACAATGCTTTCATTCATAAGTCTTCCATACACTGTTCTTCATCACAACTTGTAGTTCCTATGCTTGATTGATTTTATTGATTTTATATTAGGCTGAAAATCTTGTGATTCTTGGTATAATGATTGGTTTTTTTGGCTTCTCTTTCTTTCTTGGAATCTTCATGTGTTTCTTTAGTTCTCGGGTCCATGGAGTTTCTTATAGATTCCATTCCCTAAAGATTCCATCATAGGATCACAGATGTGGATGGACAACTAGGGATACTTTAAGGATTTCTCTTTGAAGAATATGTACTATCTTTCATGGCTGCTACCATGGATATATACTTCATCATCTTCAATGGATCATAGGATTAGCTCCCTCCTAATCCTTGCTTCATGTATGAGTGCATATAATTGGCTCCCTCCGTCTAATAGAGTCCACACTTCCATTTGTATCCTTATTGTCTTTTGCAATATATAATTGGGTCTCTTGTCTAACAGAGTCCATGCTTCCATCTTGTTGTCTTCTACAAAACGTCATAAGTCTTTTTCCAATTTCCTCTCGATTGTTGACTTCTTTATATCTTTGCTTCTTCTAAGTATCTTCATGATTGATTCGACTTATCTTGCAATAGCTTCCACATGATTTGTATTTCATCCTTTCATGTGTATTATCTAATGATATCCATTCTTATCTTGTTGTTCTTCCATAGGTATAGTTCTTCTTGGAACACATTATCTTCCAAGAGATAGATATACAAGATATGTACAAAGACGATGCAAACAAGATATGTACAAGAAATAAGAAGAGTTTTGTTTACCTTTAGAAGAAGAAGTATCTTCCATGCTTCTTAGTCTTCTTTGTAGGTTCCTTTTCTTCGGCAATTGATGCTTCATGTTTCTCCTTCCTTTTTCTTTAGCTCGGGACAATGATTCTTGTAGTGACCATACTTTCGATAGTTGAAGCATTGTACTTCTGAAATGTCTTTCTCTTGATTTGGCTTCCTCCTTGAATGAAACTTCCTTTTGTTCCTGAAGTTCTTGAATCTTGCTGTGAAGGCTTGATCATCATACTTCTCTTGGGGTTTCTCTTTTGCACTGATCCTTGATTCTTCTTGAGCACAGCAAGTCCAAAGTTCTTCAAATGTCAGATACTCCTTTCTTGTGTTCATGCTTGCGGCAAATGCATCCCATGTCTTGGGAAGACCATTGAGTACTATGTTTACCAACTCCTTCTCTGAGATGATCTCTTCAATAGATTATAGTTGATCTCTTAACTGATAAATTATCACAAATTATGATGTTATGCTTTCATCATCATTCATCTTCATGTCACAGAGCTCATTCTTCAGACTCATTACTTGTTCAATGTTTCTGACTGAGAAGAGGTTTGTTGGGGCATCGTAAATCTTCTTCGATGAGTCAATATGGGAGATGTAGGGTATCGAGTGATATTTTATGGATTCCACTATGATACTCATAGCATTAATGTCATTGTCTTTGAACTTCTCCATAGCTGCAACATTCTGCGGTTCCTTCTCTTTCTCTTCTTCAAACTCTGGTTTCACGATCTTTCCTTTCACGATATCCAACACTTTATTCTTGGCAAGGATGAGGTCAATCCTTGTATTCCATGCTTTGAAGTTAGAGGCTCCATATAACTTGTTCTCTGACTTCACATAATAAGTCATGGCTGCTTTGACTTGGTCAAACCCTGGATTTGACCACAAACTCAAACTTGACGTCTTGGCTTGCTGAGAGTGTAAGGAGATGTGCTAGGCTAGAGCGCACTGATCTATCTAGATATTAGGTCAATCCATTCACTTAAGGTGCCTCAACAAGAGGATTAGGGTTTTTTCAACTGCTCCTGCTAGTAACCCTAGCGACAGTGTCTTGGAAGCTACTTATACTAGTAACCCTAGCGACAGTTCCTCAACGAGTTCAATATCCTAGCGACTATGTTTCCTTCCAGTGTTTAGACTGAATGAAGGAGGTGTGGGCCCATAACCTATTATAATATGAAAGATGTGTGCTCATTTTACCATTGAAAATACCCTCGTCACCCAACCATAGGCCGAGGCCACCCTTCGAACACCTTAACCTTGACAGAGAATCATTCCAGAAGCAAACCCTAGGCTAGATAGCCAAACAAAGGGTAGCCCACCTTTCCCCAAGGATAATGCATCAAAAAGAGATGATCAGATAGTCCAAACCCTAGCCAAGAGATAGTCCAAGCCAAACACGATCTACTAGCTGCAATAGCTACAATGGCAGCTCTCCTCAAACCTACGCACAAGACTGGGCACTGCAGTGCGCACAAGACCGAGCACTGTAATTATGAGACTGCCTGCCAGAATGAGAACTGCCCTCCTATATTTATACTAATTCTGGCTAACTGCTTGGGCCAACTTCTCATTCTGGTTATTTTTCTGTTTAGTACATATTATTATTTATGGCCGACTTCTTCTCTTGGAGGCTAATAACCTAATATAAATTATCTTTTTGAGTCGACAAGTCTTCTAGGGTTATTAGCCAACTCATTAGGGTTTCTTCTTGCTTCCGGGAGTATTCTATCCTCATCAGGTTTACACGTGGAGGTAAATACCTCCCGCAGCTACCATAATATCAACAGTAAAACCCCTACAGGGAAACATCCACGACCCTAGCCAAAACGACCACTTGGAGTAGTTTATTAATGCAAAATAAAAATATTATAGAGAGATATTACAAGAGAGTTTCTCACAATCGATCATCAGAAAATAACCCTCCATTATCTTTAAATAGAGATCATGGACCAATAATATGTTAAGCCATGAATGAATGGTCGTTAAGATTGAGGAGAATATGAACCGTCATATCAATCTATGTCGAGAACATATCGTGACCATCGTATTTCCTAACTACAAATGCACACTAAAGAAACACACTAAGAAACACACTTTTACCTAATGACACATTAGACCAAGTAGATCTTAATTAACTCCTAAGTGTCTAAATATCCTAACGGGATCTGCAATGCATAACTTTACCATATACCGAATCACCAAGATGATTCAGAAGAATATTTTTAGGTTTTTAATGATTTAAATTGTTTTTCCTTCCATTTTCATTTTTGGAGGAACGACGGGTTCTTTATATCCATCTAGAACTAATTTCTAAACCTCAAATCCCTATGCTTGTACATATGTTTTCATCCTTTTTCTCCATAATGCATAGTTCTCTCCATCAAACTATGGTATTCCATTTTTATACATACTGTTTCTCTACATGATCTACCTTTCAGTGGTTAAACTGATTTTTGAAGGAACCAACTCTGATACCAATTGTTGGATTACTAGGGGGGGGGAGGTGAATCAGTAATAGAGAAATTTAATCCTTTTAACCACATTATACCATTATTATTCAATAAGTGTAAAGTAAATAAACCATGAACAATGAATAATCATACACATACACAATACACCAATATTTTTACGTGGAAACCCAATGCGAGAGAAAAAAAAATAACACTTTTTCTTATATGTCTTTAAGAATTACATTCATTGGAAGAACCGACTTCCTTTGTTCTCCAACTGCAACTGGAAGGAGGCTCTGACTCCCTATATTTTCAATCTACAACCTAAGGGAATCTCCATCTCCCCAATTCTCCGGCTACAACCAGAAGGAGGCTAAAACCCCTTATGTTCTTCGGCTATAGCTGAAAGGTGGCTACAACCACCTATCCTTTCCTCATCCTTCCACCCTTAAATATAAGTGTCAAATGATGAAACCAATGCTACACTGCCACTGTGAGATATACCACTATAAACCTGTACCAACCTGTACCAACAAATTGTAACCAACCTATTCCACTGACCTGTACTTGTACTCATCTTGTACCAACAAAACCCAATAGGTACACAACCTGTATATGCTGCAACTCACGTATGTACACGTCCTATCTATATTGCATCCTACGTATGTATGTGGCCTATCTATACTGCAACCTATGCACACCTTCAAAAAGCTAGGGTTTTCACCTTTTCTGAAACTTCAAACACTTGCTACCTCTGTCACATCAGCCTTCAACCTATCACTGTGTCTTATCTATAGCTTTTCCTTGTACATCCATCATCTTATACATTCCTTACCCAAATTCATCTATGTTTCTATAGTCATGTTCCATACATGTGTGTATAATAATGAACAAGTGTAATAATCCTCACATGGACTAGACATCAAACCCTTACTGATATGTAGTCTCACACCATACAAACAACTTCACAACCAAAACCCTCAACCATGTACCAAGAAATGCAACTATGTATCAACACTTTCCATCAAGATGAACCAATGAATACTACCAACATACCAATTCTGTATTTCTGTAGCTCTAGCTCATACAATAAGTGCCATACAACCAACACCCTCTCTAGGGAAAAACTTCAAAATACCATAACCATATCTAGTGGAGGCAAAAATATCCAACTACACATAAGAATATGACAAAGCTTTTGAATATGTAGATAGATCTGTTGTACTTGATCACTGCATACCTTTCTGGGAGCTTGCTTTTAGACTTTGAGAACCTGACACCCTTAGAAACTCAAGATTTAATGGCTTTTCCCACATGTACGTGCCCTGTTATACTTCTAGCCCATGTACGTACACTGATCTAGATGGATGTCGGTGGCCTCCCACCTATTCCAACTGGTTCAATTTGGCAGTTTTCCAGTTTGGGATTTTTTTTCCTAGTTTTCGGGTCCCTGACTTGTGGGGCCATTTTGAGGCCCTAAAAAATGGTTTTAGGTCTCTCCATGGTTAGACCTTAAAAAAAAATACAATCTGATAGTAACATGTGTATTCCTCGAATAGACATTTTCAACGGGCTATCATGTGCCTAAAATGAAGATCATATGCAAAAGTTACGAGCCCGGGAAGTTGATGTACTAGCTTACCCCAACGGGTCCCACATGACTTTTGGCGCTTCATCTCCTAGGGTTAGGTTTTTAGATGTCTATGGTTTTGGAATTCATGTTTATTGTAAAAAATGCCTTCAAACCTCATTGTAATCATATTCTTGTCAATGAGCGCAACCGTCACATCTCTTCTCAGAGATAAGCCGCCACCATTCCAACAAGTTTGTTTTACGCTACATTTTATAGTTTCATCTTATTTCCTTGTTGAATAGAAACCATTTTTACTGTATCTCTGTTATTCTATGTTAAACATCTTTTAATAACATGTATTCATTCCATTCTGCTCATAAAATCTGGATCAATGGTATCAGAGAAGTCTTCTCCTTGTCGTTCTTAATGCATGTCCCCAACGAGGTCAGGGTACAAAGAATTGGGTCTCGAGATTGTTTCTCTCGAGGAAAAAATCTCTCACACACCCAAGAGACCTCTCATGGTGGATGAAAATAAAGATGACAAGACAAGAGATCCTTTCAAAATGTTTCTTGAGGAATCCCTCACACAATAGAGGAACGAGACGATGGAGAGTTTTGCACAAATCCTTCGACGAATACTTACAGATGACGCATATTCCTTGAGAGGAGGTGCCACCCCCTTCAAGGTACAAATCAACTTTGATATTCTTATATTTGAAGGTCAGATAGACACATATTATCTATACAAATGGTTGAATCTACTAGAAGGGTATTTTTCTTTCCATAACTTTTCGAATAGAGAAAATATTACTTTTGCACTCCTCAAAGTTGTTCCCCATGTCAAATATTGGTGGGAAAATTTCTGTGAGAAAAAGGAATTAGAGGAACCCTCATTATTTACAGTCATGACCACTTTGGAATCCTTCAGGGATGCTATTAAGGAACAATACTACCCTATCAGAAGTTATGTCAACTTGTACACAAAATGGACCACACTGCAACAATAAAGAGACCAAACAGTGCCAGAGTTCACAATATCTTCCATACCTTGTGCACCAAGTTGGGTATTAGGGATTCAGAGCGACATATGGTGCTCAAGTATCATGGTTCTCTACATAGATACATCTAGAATGAAATGGAAATTCTGGACATCTCATCCTTGGGCGCGACCTATCGATATGTCGTCAAAATAGAACAGAAGCTCAAACAAAAGACGTGAAAATTTGGGCCTGGGAACCCCACAAAACAAAATCCAGAAAAAGGCGGCCCCAACCCGTAGAACAAAGGATATAGAAAAAGTGGATAGTATCAGGAAATCCAAGCCACAAGCAAATAATGATCCATAGGACCTTTTAATGACTTATGGTTGAGTTTTAATTTTGCATGCATTAATTAACCATTTGAGAAACTTAGTGAAAGAATGAGGAAATAAGAGGAATTATGACATCCATATACATATGTGCAGATCTGAAATAAAATAATAGATAGCAAACCATAACACGCATATTGATAACGGAGTTCGGCACAACTTTGCCTACGTCTCCGGGCCTTTGTCTCTATGGGGGAGGCTTCTTTATTTCTGTTCAAAAGATCAAAAATACATCACTGCAATGCCAAATGGTTACAAGACTAATATGTTCATGTTATTCTAGATCTCAAGAACCCTACAAAGAAAACGACACGTAAAACGGACGTCCGGAGCTCCCAAAAATGGCTCGACAACGTCTGCTCCTCAAAATCTTCCCTGCATAAAAATGGCTTTGGCTTGGCTTCTCCTCAGCATAAATTTGCTCTGACTACTGACCCATGGCCTCAAACAGGCCTGGTTTATATAGATCTGAAGTTGGTTGTTCATCTCCAACTTCCTCCCAAAATTTGGGCTCCAAAAATGCCCAATATCTCCCAAAAATGGAGAAAATGCATTAAAATCAGGCATATAATCTTTGAAAAATCCAAACATTATAACAAAAACCMAAAAATGAATAAAATCGGGMATTAAGCCCCCTTTGTCCRGTGCACACACCCTTTTAATGGTCATATGGTAGTTATTTTTGGCCAAKCACTAGCCCAAAGGCTAAGCGYTGGCCCTTTAGTTTCGCTGGCTCCTGGTCTTTGTGCATGGTCAAAGGACCACTGGCCTAACAGACTAACCCCRCRCATATTATGTAGGGATAGCCCCTGATTCATTTGGGTGGCGGTTATATGGTGGCGCAGGACCAGGGGCTGGCCCCCTTATCCCAAACTCCCGCATGTGATGCTCGCGCCCTCGAGTGTATGGGGGTTACGCGACCATGGGCTGGGGCTTAGCCCCAACCCCCTCCTTTTTGCGCCATATTAAAACATTCACTTTATATAAATAAAGTTCGTCTTACATACACAAGTTTCACACATGGCACGTTGGTGGTAGGGGCTTTACCAAAGAATTTACCCTTACAATCAGGTCGCAGGGTCGAACCCCATGAGCTTCATAATATTTTACTAAACATAGTAACCAATGATGGGGTGTCACGTGGCACCACCCCATTTTCCTACTGCATGCCATGTGTCAATCGAAAGTTGGTCCACCGTTAGCTGCACGACCCATTGTGTCTTTGCCACATGTCCAGAAGCTGCCACGTCATCTCCTGCACAGTCAGCATGTTGATGTCATGCTGACATCAACATTGACTTTTTGACCAGTTGACCTTTGACTTTTTCCCTGTTTGGTCTTTCGAACAGAATGCAATATCTTTTGCATACGGAGCCCGTTTGACGAAGTAAATATACCACCGTAATCAAGAAGACGAGACGGACACAATGGAACTGGTTTCGTCAGATTCTGAGCACTTTCATTTTTGAACATTTTTAAGCCTTGTCAGGCTTCTGGATCTGATTCTGAATCAAATAAGGACACCAGAAATACAAAGAAGGATATCGGGAAGTAGTGCGACTTCCATAGGATCTCTTGGCATAACACTGCTAATTTCCACTCAAAGAAGTCGATGGTGGCCGAAGTGAAAGCCTCGAAATCAGATGCAAGTTCAGACTTTGAGTTAGAACTAGAAAGGGGAAGACAGATCATTGATGCGGAACCCAGTGCCACCATTGCTACCACCAATATCTAGCCTGGTGAACCAGATGAGCCAGAAGAAGGCGAACACCTTTTCCATTCACATATGTGGGGAAAAGACACCCCACTTCAATTCATCATTGATAGCGGTATCCATAAGAACCTCATCTCAATAGAGGTATTCAAGTGTCTATCCCTACCATCAATGCCACTCCCACAAACTTACACCATTGGATGTCTCTACCAAAAAAGAGATCTCCACGTTAGCCAACAATATCGACTATCATACGACATCAATCCCTTCAAAGAAGAGGTGTTGTGTGATGTTGCTCCTCTTGAAGTTTGTAATGTTCTTTTGGGCCAACCTTATTTATGGAAGTGTCATGATTTATATGAGTGTAGGCCTCGTAGTGTTATTATTACTTTTAATAGGAAATTGTACAGGATACTCGAGGAAGTACCACCTAGTGCTATTTCCTTGATCTCTGGCAAGCAATGTAGGAAGGTCATCTCTCAGACTGGGAAATTTATCTTCTTCATGATTCCCTCTCAGAGTGAGAGAAATATCGTAGCCACATCCAAGGTCTCCGCGACTGATCTCTCCACACAACAAAATAAAGTGGATAAGGTCATGGAATAATACTCAGATATCTTCTCCTCAACTATCAGGGTACCTCTGCATTGCTAGGTCAAGCATCCCGTCGATTTGCTCCTGACGCACTTCTACCTAATGGGTTAGTCTACCACCACTCTCTATTAGAAAATGAGGATATCAATAGGCAGATCCAAAAACTTCTCCACAAGGGGAACATCCATCCCAACTCATTGCCTTGTGGGAGCCCAATCGTGCTAGTGCAAAAGAAAGACAGGACCTGGTGACTCTGCATTGATTACCGGGCCCGAATAAAATCACTTTTCGAACTAGTACCTGATTCCCCGAATTGAATCCCTCCTTGATTAGATCATGGGGGAAAAATACTTTAGTAAGATCGATATGAAGTCTGGCTACCACCAGGTCCCAATAGAAAAGGCATATGTATGGAAGACCGACTTCAAGTCAAAATAAGGTCTTTTTGAATGGCTGGTCATGCCCTTTGGCTTGACAAATGCCCCAAAAAATTTCATCAGGATGATGGACAATATCCTGTGACATTTCACCAATACTTTTGTAGTGGTGTATTTGGATGACATCCTCATCTATAATAAGACTTGGGCGGGACACTTGCATCATATTCACCAAGTTCTGCACACCCTGCGGCAACACCATCTATATGCAAACTTGGAAAAATGATCCTTCAGCATGGAAAAGGTCCATTACTTAGGCTACATCATTGATCATAATGGTGTGCATGTGGATCTAGCCAAGATCTAGGTCATCCGTGACTGGCCAGCCCCAACCACACTCACTAAGCTTCAGAGCTTCTTGGGCCTTGCCAATTTCTATTGAAGGTTCGTGTTGGGATTATCTCATATCGCATGGGCCCTCAACCAAGTAACCAGAGGTGGGGGTAAGGAAAAATTTGTGTGGGGCCTATCCTAAAAAAAATCCTTCGATGATTTGAAGAAGCGCTTGTGCTCATCCCCAGTACTTTCATTACCGGACCTACAACGTCTATTTGAGATCGAGAAAGATGATTTAGAGTATGTTGTGGGCGCCATTCTCACTCAACATGACCAATACCCCATGGAATATCATAGTGATACACTATCATATGTTGTCCGTAAGTACCCTACTTATGATAAATAAATGTACTCCATTGTACAAGCCTGTCGCCAATGGAGAAATTACATTCTTGGGAAGGAGACAATCATCCACACTAATCATAAGACATTACAGTTGATGCACACCCAAGGAAAATTGCAAAATGAATGCCATCAAAAGTGGTCCACACAATTGCAACAGTTCCACCTCAACATCAAGTATAAAATATGAAGTACCAACTGAGTTGCCGATTGCCTCAACCAACCTCCAGTCACGACACTCACCATAGTGATAGACTCTTGCGTCCATGAGACCTCCATATGGTCACACCTCTATGTGACAGACCCTGACTTCTCCACCACTTACCAAATGTTGGGCGCAAACTTAGTGGTCACTAATTTCCAACTTCAGGATGAGATGTTGTGTCATCTAGGCCATCTCTGCATTCCATCAAGCGAGCTCGCAAAGTTGATTTGGGAAACTTACTATAGTCCGATGGCATGACACTTTGGCATCAAAAAGACAATGGCTATGTTGCAGAAACATTTCTACTGGCCGAAAAATTGACAAGATGTTGACAAGTATATTAGGTCCTGTACCACCTACGCTATTGCCAAACTGACCACTAGGAAATAGGGTTTTTACACTCCTCTGCCTACTCTTGAAAAATGGTGGGAATCCATCTCAATGGAATACATGTCAGGCCTTCATCCACCAAGAGGGGAAATGACTGTGTTTTTGTGATTGTTGATCGCTTTTCTAAGATGGAGATTCTGGCCGCCTGCAAGAAGAGCATAACAACAGAGGCCACTACCAATCTCTTCTTTGAAAAAATATGGGTACATTTTGGGATCCCACAAACCATTGTCTCAGATCGGGGTAAGCAGTTCCTCTTCCCATTCTGGTTGATCCTCTGGTCACTACTGGACACCAAGCTCACCAAATTCACTGCCTTCCACCCCCAGACAGATGGCCAACCGAAGGTCGTCAATCAAATGATCATGCATATCCTACACATGTACAATTCTAAGCAGCCCCACACATGGGATGAGAGTCTTCCCTATGTCCAACACAACTACAATCGAGCCTTGCATAGCTCCACTAGCCACATCCCCTTTCAGGTGGGTTTGGGATTCCAACAATTGGGCCCCATGGATGTTGCACTACCCATCGCGACCATCTCGACCGACTCATCCCCTACTCCATATGAAGCTGACAAAGCCACCCATTTTATTTAGTAGATACAACACATCTGCCAATAGGTTTAGGATATTTTACAGAAGTCCAATGCCAAGTACAAGTAGCGCCATGATCAACACCGGGTGCCACATAAGTTTCAGGTGGGTGACAAAGTTTGGTTGTAGTTGCAACAAGAACACCTTACAAGGCCCCATCAAAAGCTTCACCCACTCTGTTATGGGTCGTGTACCATAACCAAGGCTATGGGTGACAATGATTTTGAGATCAACATTCCTTCTTTCCTTGGCCTGCACTCAATATTCAATGTGTCTCTCCTTTGACCATATTTCCCACCATTATTGGAGACCTCAGAGATCATAGAGAAGTTGACACTAATAGAGCTCAACCCTGAATGCATAAAAAAAGCATCGAGTGATCATATTGTGGATACAGAGGTCAAGGACACTCAACAACAAAAGGATCCAACTTTATCAAGTTGTCAAAGTAGGACAACTCCTACAACAAGTCAAGTGGCTCACTCGGGGCCAAATTCAACATAAATTTCCTCATCCGATGGGGGAACTCAACGTAATGGATACCATTTCTTCCTAAGGTAGGAGGATTGATCCATATGGATATCAGTGGCCTCCTACCTATTCCAATTGGTTCATTTTGGTAGTTTTCCAGTTTGATAGTTTTTTTCCTAGTTTTTGGGTCCCTGACTTCCAGGATCGTTTTGTGGCCCTAAATAATGTTTTTAGGGCTCTCCAAAGTTAGACTGTAAATGAAGTCAAATTCTGATGGAAACATGTGTATTCCTCGGATAAACATTTCCAACGAGCTATCGTGCACCTAAAACTAATATCATATGCAAAAGTTACGACCCTGGGAAGTTGATGTACTAGCTTACCCCAATGAAGCCCACATGAATTTTGGCGCTTCATCTCCTAGGGTTAGGTTTTTGGATGTATAGGGTTTTTGAATTCATGTTTATTGTAAAAAATAACTTCAGACCCTCATTTCAATCATCTTCTTGTGAATGAGCACAATCGTCACATCTCTTCTCAGAGATAAGTCGCTACCATTCCAACAAGCTTGTTTTTCGCTGCATTTTACAGTTTCAACTTATTTCCTTATTGAATGGAAACTGGTTTTACTATATCTCTGTTATTCTGTGTTAGAAATCTTTTAAAAATCTGTATTCATTTCATTTTTCTCATAAAATACAGATCACATGCACCCTTCTCCACTGCATCCTGCGTACACCTCAAAAACTAGGGGTTTTTTTTTTTTTTTTTTTTTTTTT
>ML829647.1:31495-57534 GCA_009831015.1 Picea engelmannii
GGACTTGCGTAACTTCAGATGTATCAATGAGTACCTGCAATAAACCTTACAAAATAATAGATATTCAATGTGCTCAATATGTGCTAATAGGAGAGCCTTGCTCTCTTATTTATACTTCCATGTAGCTTTCTTTAGGGGTTACCTTTTAACTAACTTAACCCAACTTCCTTATTTTAGGGCTAACCCACTTCTAACCACTTGTCCACTTATAACCATTTTATCCACAAATAGTAAACTCTCCACTTCTAGTTGCAACTAATTTATTTTGAATTATTTTCTTATTGCAACAACTTAACCCAAGATTAACTCATAGTTTCACCCACTTGACTAGTCAACTTCTTCTAGGATCTTCTAAAATAATTTGACTTCTTTGACCTTCTAGATAACTCATGAGGGTTCTCCAACTTCATGAGGCCATAAATCTCTAACCGTGAGGAGTTATGTGATGTTACACATATCACCAGAAATGGCATGGCATGCATTATCCATATAGAATAGTCTTACATACAAATATAATAATATTCATACCATTATACATCAAACAAACTTAATTTACTTAATCATATCGTTGGGGCTACCAGACTTGCTTCAAGGGTTGACATCAATGAAAACCAACCCAATTAATCAACATCCTTTAAACATTGGTGCTCTATTGGAGGACATTCCTTCTTGCTGATCTATTTGATCTCTTCAGAATCTACCTTCCAGTGGTTAAACTTTGGTGAAGGCACTTTCTCTGATACCAATTGTTGAAATATTGGTCAATACTGAGAGGGGGGTGAACCAATATTGCTTCTTATTTTAAAATTTTAACAATTATTAATTAAATATTAATTAATCATAAAAATTGATCAACATGAATGTACTGAATACACAAATTTAAATATAACAATAACAAGTACAAGTTACAATTGTGTGAGAGACACAAATCTCTCTTC
The DNA here is from genome assembly GCA_009831015.1 of Picea engelmannii. Taxonomy (NCBI): domain Eukaryota; kingdom Viridiplantae; phylum Streptophyta; class Pinopsida; order Pinales; family Pinaceae; genus Picea; species Picea engelmannii. The sequence continues at coordinate 32,434 of ML829647.1, forward strand.
TTCTGAGCACCAACTCAAGGAGACACAAATACCCTGGTTTTAGAGCACCAACTCTAGGAAGCAACAACTCCCTTGTTTCAGAGCACCAACTCTAGGAAGCACCAACTCTCTTGTGAAACGGGCTTGAACTTGTTGAGGAATGTAATCCTCCCGAGCTCCTCCCTACCACCCTCACTGCATAAAGTGTTTACAGTTTCTTTCTTGGTCTTTGCTCCTTCTTGTAGACTATAGAGACACTTTCCTTCTTATCATTTTAATCTATTTATATAGTCTCTCAAGAGGTATATGATATTGAAACAATGTGTCTTTTTATAAAAGAGAAAATGAACCAATGTGTCTTTTTAATAATAATACATTTCACCTCTTCGTTTAATTAACACAAATGCTGAATTTTCTACTTATTAATTGATTTTATTTTAAAAAGGAATCCAAATCAGATAGTGATTTGGACATGAATATTATGGAGCGATGGAAATGAATTTTAAAATTCCACGACATGTGCTTTGTGCAAAATATGCCCAATTAGCTGGTAGGGTGGCAGTTTCCCTAGAAAATGTGCGAGGTGGAAGATACATGAGCTTATTTAAAGGAAAATTTCCCAAGTTTATAGTTGCGACCGCCTTCTAAACTTTCCAAATGAAGCAACAACTTCAGCATCAAAGATTTTGTCACAGATCCACATTCCTCCTTTATCAACAAGCTAACAGAGTGGACTCGAAAATTATAAGAGAGAACTTTAAATTATGTCTTCGCTTTCACATTTGTATGGACTCTGGTCAAATTTTCACGTCCAATCCTGTAGCATGGAGTGGACACTCATCCTGTAGCATGGAGTTGCAACATAGGAGTTGTAGCGAGTTGCAACACTAATCTTGTAGCATGTAGTTTTAACACTAATGTTGTAGCGTGGAGTTACAACGTGAGAGTTGCAGCAAGTAACATAATTCAACATAAAATTTTACTAGGGTACTAATATAAATACATAAACATTAATCAATATCTTGGGGACCATATTTATCCTCTTTCCATCAATGCTAACAACATACACTATGTCCAATATTGACCATATTTGTCTCCTTTGACATCAATGCCAACACTATGTCCAACATTATCCCCCTTTGGCATTGAAGGAAACTCAATAAAAACTCCTTATTTCTTAATTGGGTTTTACTGTTTCTCCTCCCCCTTTGACAACAATGACATAAGAGATGTTTTTTTTCTCCCCTTGAGGTTATATTCCCTCTGTCCATGTACTCCTCTTATGAAACCTATGAAATTCAATTAGATATGGAGATTACCCCCAATTTCTGTCTAAGGTATTCAAAAGTACTCATGGGTCAAGGTTTTGTGAATATATATGCAATATGTTATTCAATATCCACACATTCCACTTTAACAACTTTTTTGAGAAACTTGTTCCCTTAAAAAATGAAATTTGATTTGGATATGCTTGGTTTTTGAGTGCATGACATGATTCTTAGAAAGGTTTATGACACTAGTATTTTCACAGTTAAGAAGAATTGGATAATCATACTTTCCTTGTAGGTCTTCTAGGGTTTGTTTCATCCAAATTACTTGAGTGCAGTAGGTGGAAACAACAATATATTCAACTTCTTTTGTTGACAATGATATATATTTTTTCTTCTTACTTAGCCATGATACTAGAAACTTTCCTATGAAGAATGCTCTTTCATTGGTGCTCTTCCTATCATCCATAGTACCAGCGCAATCTTCATCAGTATATGCATTTAATGTAAAATATTTTGTTTTTGGAGACCATAATCCAAAATCCAAGGTAGCTCTTTGATATCTGGATATCCTTTTTATTGCCTTCAAATGAGTCTACTTAGGTGCAGATTGAAATCTCCCTATTAGTCCAACAACTTGTATCATATTGGGTTTTGTTGCTGTTTCATATAATAGGCTACCAACCATTGATATGTACATGGTTTGGTCTACCTTTGGTGAATCATCATCTAAGCTTAGTTTGCATACTGTAACCATGGGAGTGCTCATAAGTTTACAATCTTCCATTTGAAATTTCTCTATCATTTCTTTGATATATTTGGTTTGAGACATGAATATCCTTTTCTGTCTAAGTAACTTGTAAACACAAGAAGAATGTTAGTTCACCGAGCATGGACGTCCTAAATTATTTCTACATTTCTGTAGAAAACCGTTTTCTCAGTACAGTCAAATTACTTCGAAAAATAATATCATCCACATATACCACAACAAGAATCCTATTTTGTTCTTCAATTTTGATATATAGGTTGATGTCAGTAGTCCCTCTATTGTATCCTTCTTGTTGTAGCTAGTTATAAATCCTTGAGAACCATGCTCTGGGAGCTTGTTTAAGACCATACAAAGCCTTTTTTAGTTTACATACATAATCCTAATTTTCTATCAACTTAAATCCTTTAGGTTGTTCTAAATAAAATTCTTCCTCTAAGGTTCCATTTAGAAATACACTTTCCATTATTTTGCGAAATCATAGATTATAACATCTGTAAGACTTTTTGTGTGGTGAGTAACCAAGAAATATCCCCTCATCAGATTTGGAATCAAATTTTCCTAGGTTATCATCATCTCTCTTAATATAGCATTTGTTCCCAAAGACTCTAAAGTGTTTGACTCATGCTAGTCTGCCAAACCATAGCTCATAAGGTGTCTTTTCATGGTTAACTCTAATTTGTGCTCGGTTGAGTATGTGAACAACTGCATATACTGCATCTCTCCAAAGCTTATCTCAAAGTTTGGCTTCATTCAACATTGTTCTTGCAGCCTCTTGAACAATTATGTTTTTCCTTTCAACAAATCCATTCTGTTGAGGAGTTCTTGGAGCTGCAAATTGTCTCTTGATTCCATGATCTTCACAAAACTTATTGAATTCGTTAGAGGTAAATTTCCCTCCATTTCTGACCTCAGACATTTGATCTTGACATCTATCTCATTCTCCATATAATATTTGAATGCCTTAAAATTTTCAAATGACTCTGATTTTTCTCTGAGGAAGTATACCCATGTCATCCTTGTATAGTCATCAATAATCAACATGAAGTTATTTTCTCCTTGTATACTTCTAGTTCTAGTAGGTACACAGAGGTCAGTGTGAACAACCTCCAAGGGTCTTGATGTAGAGTATTCTTTTTTCTTGAATATGAATTTTGTTGGCTTCCCAAGTTGGAAATGCTTACCAACAGGGTCAACAAGTTTTATAATGTTTGGCACGTCCTTCACTGCTTCCTTTCTACTAGCTTTGATCATATTTTCAAAGCTCAAGTGTCCCATTCTTTTGTGCCACAACCAACTTTCATCTACTTTACTCATGTAGCATTCTCCTTCTTCTTTAATATCTATAATATATACATTACTTGAGGTTGTTGGTGCAATAACTACTAATTTTCCTGATCCTTCCTTCCCGATTTCACATTTATGGGAGTAAAAATGTGTATATGTCCTTGATCACAAGTTTGGCTTACACCTAGAAGATTAGGCTTCATATTTTCAACTAGTAGCACATTTTATGTGTTATTTTTCTTGTTTCCCAAAGTGACTGTGCCTTTTCCATGTATTCTGGAAAATACATTATCTCCAAATGTGACACTTCCTTTTTCCTTCTTTGTCAGATTGATAAATTTGATTTTATCTCCTGTCATATGCTTAGAGCATCCACTGTGAATATATCATTGACACTTTTTGTTCTTGGCATAAATGGCTACTTTACATTATGTTACCTTTTATTCCACATGTTTTTATTTCTATATATTTTTATCTTTATTGTTGGGAATGCTTGTCTTCAAGGATTGCATTGACAATCTAGAGTTAATAGCTTTATGACCATAATTGTTGCACTTGTGACATTCAACATTGTAATCTTGTAAATCAGAGAATGAAGTATAGTTTCTTTTCTCTGCATTATTATTTTTTTTCTTATATCTTTGGACATTTTTAGGATTGTAATTTCTATAGGATTTACAATGTACTGCTTTATGTCCAAAATTATTGCAAGAGTAGCAATATCCAAGGAAGATATGTTAATATCTATTATTGGGAGTCCTTCTAGCCACTGTGTTCTTTTTGTCTTCTTTTTCTTTTGTAGGGGGTGGTGATTTATGTTTATTAGGAACACTCTTTAATGGTACCATCTTCCTGTTTTAACGGGCTTCTAAGAGCATCTACATAAGTAATTAGTTGTTTGTCAGTATTCTCTTTTGCAGAGGTTTAATCTTGATCATATCCCAATTATGTCTTATCGTTTGGTGATATTTGACTAATAAGAATGTCATTCAATATTTTTGAACTATTCTCAAATCTTGATTGGTTTCTTCCTTTCTCAAGTTCCCTCTTTAGTTGAACAATTTTAGTCTCTAGCATCTTACAATATTTCTGTTTTTGATTAAGTTGATTGATGATTTGCTTTGATTCTTTTCAACGGTTTTTCAAACTTCCTTTTCTCTTAATTTTTGTTCTTCTTCAAATTCTAGCAGCTGTCCCCTTAGTAACTTGTTCTTCTTTTTAAAATTTTTAAGTTCATTTAGAGAATTGATTATTTCTTCTTCTACGTCTACTTCAACTTCATCCTCAGAGTTTTCTTCAATCTCAAAAGTACATTTAGGAAGATTATATTGGGTTTCTATACCCATAAATAGATGTTCTAATTCTTCATCTTCACTTTCTTCAGATGAACTGCTGTCCTCTTTGGTGTAAAATGTATTCTTCTTTTTGTTTTTGTTTTTTCCCTTTTTATGGTCTTTCTTATTGTAACCTTCTTCATCATCATTATCTTCTTGTTTGGGATAGGGACATTTTTTAGTGAAGTTTCTAATTTTGCCATAGTTGAAGCATTTGAAAGGTAACTTCCTTTTGTATTTTCCAGACCCTTTCTTGATTTTTGTTATAAATTTGGCCTCTTCTTCATCTGATATATTTGAGTGATTTTAATTTTGCACATACTTATGGTTCCTTTTTGTTTTTGATGCTTTGAAGGTTGTTTCCCTTTTTGATGATTTTTCTTGCCTGATTCTCATTTCATATGCTATAAGAATCCTATGAAATTCATCCATTGTAAGGATTTCAAGGTCTTCTCTATCTTCCAAGGTAGATACCTTGACATCCTGTCTCATTGGTAATGATATCAACACATGTTGGACAATAATCTTGTCTTTTAGTTCTTCTCCCAATGCTTTGATTGAATTGACTATTTCATCCACTCTTTGAAAATATTTTGCAATGTTTTCTTCCTCTTTCATCTTCAGAATCTCAAACTTCCCTCTACATGTTTGAAGTTTACCCTTCTTGACCTTTCTATCTCCTTCTTAGATATCTTTAGTTTATCCCAATTTCCCTTTGCTGATTTACAATGCATCCCTTTTACAACTCTTGAATTGTCATTACATAGCTTCTTTGCAGCAATATCAATAGGTGGAGTGGATGGAGAAGTGTAATCATTTTCAACATATTTCTAGAGATCACATTCAAGGGCCATCAAATATATTTTCATTCATATAGTCCATAAAGCATAACTATTTCCTTTAAAAAATAGTTCTCTATTGGAGGACATTCCTTCTTGCTGATCCTTTTGATCTCTTCGGAGTCTATGTTCTAGTGGTTAAACTCTGGTGAAGGCACTTGATATGATACCAATTGTTGAAATATTGGACAATAATGAGAGGGGGGGAGTGAACAATACTACTTCTTCTTTTAAAATTTTAACAATTATTAATTAAAAAATAATTAATCATAAAAATTGATCAACAAGAATGCACTGAATACAAAAATTTAAATATAACAATAACAAGTACAAGTTACAATCGTGTGAGAGACACCAATCTCTCTTCTTCTGAGCACCAACTCAAGGAGACACCAATCCCACGGTTTTAGGGCACCAACTCTAGGAAGCACCATCTACCTTGTTTCTAGGGTTTGTTTCATCCAAATTAATTGAGTGCAACATGTGGCAACAACAATATATTCATCTCTTACTATTGACAATGATATATATGTTTGCTTCTTACTTAGCCATGACACTAGACACTTTCATAGGAAGAATGCTCCTCCATTGGTGCTCTTCCTATCATCCACACTACCAACCCAATCTGCATCAGTATATGCATTTAATGTAAAATATTTGTTTTTTGGATACCATAATCCAAAATCCAAGGTAGATCTTAGATATCTGAATATCCTTTTTACTGCCTTCAAATGAGTCTCCTTAGGTGCATATTGAAATCTTCCTATTATTCCTACATCTTGTATGATATCAGGTCTTGTTGCTGTTGCATATAACAAGCTACCGACCATTGATGTGTACATTGTTTGGTCTACCTTTGGTGAATCATAATCTAAGCTTAGTTTTCATCCTGTAACCATGGGAGTGCTCATAGATTTGAAATCTTCCATTTGAAATTTCTTTAACATTTCTTTGATATATTTTGTTTGGGATATGAATATACCTTTGTTTGTCTGAGTAACTTGTAAACCCAAGAAGAATGTTAGTTCACCCAACATAGAAATATACCACTTTTAACCACAATTTATATTCCTTTAACTTATTCCATCATGTTCATGAGTTCATCATCAATATATTGTATCATAAACATCAACATCCATTAGTGCATAATAAACCATATTAAACACATCCATACAATACACAGTACACCAATATATATGTGAAAAACCACCACAGGTGAAAACCATATAATGATTTTCTTATATGTCAAAGAATTACATTCAAGGAAGCACTAACTTCCAATTCTCTAGCTCCAAGTGGAAGGAGGCTCCAACCCCCTAGTTTCTCAGGCTCCAACATGAAGGAAGCTCCAACTCTCTAATTCTATTGCTCCAACCAGAAGGAGGATACAACACCCTGGATTCTTCGACTGCAACCGTAAGGTGGCTACAACCACCTAGTTCTAAGGCTCCAACCTAAAGGAAGCTCCAACTCCCTAATTCTCTGTCACCAAATGAAAGGAGGCTACAACCCCCTTTCCTTTCCCTATCCCGCCGCACTAAAATGTAAGTGTCAAATAACTAATATTAATAATGTCACCCTGTCACTTTCAACCTGTAACCTGTCAACCTTTCCAACCTATCACTATCACAACAAATTGTACCATGCATGAACTATGCATCAACATGTACCTCAACCTATACCATCAACCATTGCATCAACCATGCACCAACCCCGTACCTCAACTTATACCATCAACAAGTGCATCAACCATGCACTAAACCTGTAACAACTTGTACCAACAATATGTATGAACACAAGTGCATCAACTATGCACAACACAACCTGTCACATAAACCTGTCTCATCAATATCATCAACCAAATCGGATCTACTCACCAAGATCAATCACCAAGACAACTCTCAACCATATGCACAATATCACCAAGATGTGAATCAACCAAGACTACTCACAAACATCAAGAAGATGTAACAATATTAAGATGTGCTTCTAATGTTATACCAAGTCATGTATACCACATCATCCATAAACCGTGTGCCAAAAATACTTCACAATTGTCTCCAACAAGATTACCAACAAGTGTCTCTAACAATGTACCAAATATGTACCACTCATTCATCAACTATAGATCAAAATATGACTCATCAAGCTGTACCAACATCACCATATCATACACCTCATGTATGTGCCAACTCATCAAATATATGTCTCAACATTTATTGTACATGTACCTCAACCACATACCAATGATATATGCCGATGTAATGAAAAAGAGTCATCTATCAATACATCACACTATCCATAAGCCAAATACCATAAATCCTCACATCAAACCATGTTCCACAACTTCACTGTTATGTAGCTTCAAGTGTGTACTAATCATATACCAAGACCACTAACAAATTCCTCTCACAAAGTACCATAAGATATACCAATAAAACTCAGATATGCACCAACAATATACTCCAACATATCTGCCTCAAAACCATTCACTACAGTAAGTACTATGCACCTAATAATTCCTCTAAACATGTATCAAGGATGTGCCTCAATAGATCAATGATATACCTATAGCTAGCATCACATCATCATGATATAATTCATATACAAAGTGCCATAACCTCATTGATAAAGTACTTAGCATAACCAACAATATACCCTATCATAAATGACTCAATCCACACACTAGAATTTGTACCATGCATCTAAGGTATGCCTCAAGAATACAATCTAAAGCTAAACCATATATCATCATCATACACCCTTCAAAACACACATACAATCATACCTACATATTTTTGACTGACCTGTAACATTAGATCTCAGATAACCATGGATTACTTAGCTTCTTCAGTCAGTTACAGACCTTTTTCCCAAATTTACTAGTGCCTCTTTTGTTGCACACTAGTTGACCCATGAGGATGCCTCACTAGACACCTATAGGATGACCCGTGAGGACCTCAATAATGAGGGTTTTTAAAAAACCCTTTCCCTCTACAGCTCCAAAACTTTGCCATGAGACTTTCTCCGTGCAACCTCAGATTTGTCAATTATACCTGCAAATAACCTTTCACAAAATAGATATTCAACTAATTTCAATAGGTGCTAAGAAGAGTCCCTCACTCTCTTATTTGTAATTTTCCAAGTGACTTCCTCTAGAATTTTCCTTGTAACTATCTTACCCCTTTTCCATCTTCTAGGGCTAACCCACTTTCTTTAATTAGTCAAATGATAACTTCTTTACCCTCAACTTACTTCTTGTTGTGACCAATTTATTATTTAATTAATTTCTTATTGAAACAAATTTACCCATGATTAAATTTTAGTTACAACCAATTTGATTAGTAAATTTCTTCTAGGAGCATCTAGAATAATTGACTTCTTTGACCTTCCAGGGGATTCTAGATAAGTCAAAAGGTTTCTCCAACTTCACAAAGCCATAACTCCCTATCTGTGAGGATTTATGTGACATACCACATATCACCAGAAATGGTACAAATTTTACTATCCATCTAGAATAGTCTCACCTGAAAATTCACTAATCTTCATTACATTATTCCTCAAACAAACTCAGGTTCCTTAACCACACCTCTGGGGCTACTGGAATGTGCTACCAAAAATACTCAAGGGTTGACATCAATCTCTAAGGGTTGACATAAATAAACAATATCATACTCCAAGGGTTGACATCAATGAAAACCAACTACCCAAACCAACTGTCCATCAATCTAAACCAACCACCAAACAATCTCCCCCTTTGGCATTGATGGAAACACCAACATTGATGGAAACACTTAGGCATGATAACACTCATGCTCATGCTCCCCTTGTGACCATCGCTCCTCATCAATGCTTCTATCTCTCCCCCTTTGGGGCTTCTCCCCATGACTGAACTCTCCTTGGGGATGCTCCCCTTATCTGTACTGCCCTTTGGGATGCTCCCCTTGTCTAGATGACTTTGATCTTTATCTGTGTTTCTAAGCCTCTGATTACTCTCTTTCCCTGCATCTGATTAATATCTCCCCCTTTGAAAAAGGGTATCACTATGATGCAATGCTGATGGCATGGCTTCCAATGCTCCCTCTATGATCATATCTCCTCCTGGAAGCATACCTCTGTTCTTATCTCTCTATCTGGAAACCTTTGAATGATATTTCTACCTGTCTTCCTACTTACGTTTCTCTCCCTTTGACTTCTCTACAATATGTCATGTAGAAAAAATGTAGGAATTTTTGTACCTGCTTCCTTTTGGATTTTTTTCCATTGGTGATTCCTTGTGTAATCACCTGACATATATAAAAAACATTCAAGAATAAGAATTCAAATATTCCTATATAATTATCATCCATTGTGATGATAATTATTTATCTATGAATCACTCTCTAAACAAATCTATGAACTCAATCTCTGAATCCATGCTCTCATACACTATCATATATATGTCCAAACCTACTACTCAACTGTCCACAATGCTGACCCATATGTCCTTGTACTGTTCTAAAGTCTTATTTGCTGCAAATGATCATCAAATGTGTCCACTGATGTTTTCTATCTGCATATCAAACTCTGCATTCCTAGAACAACCTATGCTAACAATATCTACGCTTGAATACAACCATAAACTTTTTCTTGTGTAACTGCCAACTGACACCTATGTGGGAACACTGCTTTATCAATCGATCAATATGTTATTGTGTACCTCAGCTATCGAACCACTCTAAAGATGTCTCTATCAAACATTTGCAATATCATACTTCAAATAGTTCAAAAGATAAATATATGATATATAAAGTTGTTTTCTAGACTCCCCATGTTCAACATTCATAATAATGGGAGTCTCCAAGCTAGATGGCTCAGAAGAATACTTTCCCGAAGTAGTCTCCATCTTCGTCCGTAGTCTCATCATCTCTATAAACTCTGACTTCTTTCTTCTTGTCTGTGGATTTGTCATGATATTGCATTGCTATGTATCTCAAGAGTGCGATTTCTAGGACCTGTTCTTCCTTTACATGTTCTTCATTATGATATTTCTTTGCTGTGGATTTTGACAATAACATGGTTCTTGAAACCTTTTCTTCTTTTGCTTGCTTACCTTGTCTTTCTCGTACTATGGAAGGTCTTGCAATTTCTAAAATATGGTCTTTATTCACTTTCTCTTCTTCTTTTTCTTTTCTTTTCCAAATTTTAGTATATATGATATCTGTTTCTTTCTTCATGGATGTAACTTTCATGCTTCTACAATTCTAAGATATATGACCATAGTTTTGGAATTTGTAACATTCAATATTATGTGGGGCCACATAAGTATTTATTTCTTGAGTTTTTCTTTCATAAGCCCTGCAATCTGCAACCTTATATCCAAAGTTAGTACAATAAAAACAATGGCCATAAATAAATTTACATACATGGGAGTGGATGATCTTCTTTGAGGTGCATTCCATCTAAAAGCATTATTTGGTTGATCACAATCTTCTCTTCCATTTACTCCTTCATCATGAGTGAAGCTTCTTGGTTGTTTGAATGTGGAAGGTCTTCTTTGATGTCCATCTCTTATGTAGTCTTCTTCTTGAGTATTTTGTCCTTTTGGAATATTCTTCTTTAGGGCCTTGCATTCTTCCTTCTTTATAGAAGCTTTGATGACTTCTGCATAACTCTTAGGCTTCTCTTTACTTTTCCCTTTTGATGACCAATGACATTTCTATTCAACTATCTTTACTGATGATGTGGATGCTTCTTCAATGTTTTTGCTGAGCTTGACAACTTTTACTCTTAACATAGAAACTTCTTCTTCAAGCTTCTCATAATCCTCTTCTTTCTTCTTCATCTGGATCTTAATTACTTCTTCTATTCTTCTTGCTTCTTCAAGTTCTCTTTCTTGTTTATTGTATTCTACTTCATGATTATTTTCCTTTTTACTCTCTAGATTGTATTATATTTCATTGGGATTTTCTGTCTCATCACTTTCAATTTTCAAATACGGGCATCCAAATTCAATATGTCCTCCTTTTTCACAGTTAAAGTAGAAAAACATACTTCTGGTTATTTCATACTTTTCCTCTTTTGAATTTGTTTGACATGATGAACATCTTTCCTCTTGTTATGTACCTACATCTTCTTTGGCATTCTATGAATCTGTGATGGGTGAAGAGTATATATTATGTAAATTATCCCAAATCTCTTTAGCTGATGAACATTTACCCACTTTGTCCTTTGTTGAATCACATAATCCTTCCATGATGAAATCCATTGCTATTTTGTTGTTTCGTTTCAGTTCCTTCTTGGCTGTAGTCTTTTCCCTTTTTTAAATATAATGTACTGTAAGAACTGATTTCCAAATATCATATCCCTGTGCCTATAAAAATAATTTTGTCCTTCTGCTCCATATCTCATACTCTAGACCACTCCGACCATCAAACGTTGGTACTCCATTCTCAGTGTATTCCATGATCTCCTTCCAGTGGTTAAACTATTTCCTAAAGGAACCTTCCATGATACCAACATATGCTTCTACCAAGCATGTACCAACACCAACACATACCATCACAAGATATGTGCCTCAACCAAACACTGTCTCAACAACCTATCCAACCAATCATTGTCTCATCCAGGAAACCAAATCCACTCTCACATCATCATGACTTACCTCATATACAAAGTTCCATAACCTCACTAATAAATTACTTAGCATAATCAACAATATACCCTATCAGAAATGACTCAATCCACACACTAGAGTTTGTACCATGCATCCGAGGTATGAATCAAACATATAATCCAAAGATAAACCATAAATAATCATCATACACCCTTCAAAACACACATACAATCATACCTATAGATTTGTGATTGAACTGTAACATTAGATCTAAGATAACCATGGATTACTCAACTTCTACAATCTGTTCCAGTCCTTTTCCCCAAATTTACCAATGCCACGCTTGTTGCACACTATTTGACCCGCGAGGATGCCTCTCTAGAAACCTATAGGATAACCCACAAGGACCTTAGTAATTAGGTTTTTTAAAAAACCCTCTCCCTCTGCAACTTCAAAACTTTTCCACCAAACTTTCTTCTCTTCCTCAGCTTCACACAACCTCAGATTTGTCAATTATACCTGCAAATAACCTTTCACAAAATATATATTAGAATAAGTTCAACAAGTGTTAATTCTCTCGTTCTCTCTTATTTATACTTTTCCAAGTGCCTTTCTCTAGAAGTTTCCTTGTAATTGTTTTACCCCTTTTCCATCTTCTAGGGATAACCGACTTTATTTAATTAGTCAAATCATAACTTCTTTACCCTCAACTAACTTCTTGTTGTAACCACTTTATTATTTAATTATTTTCTTATTGAAACAGCTTTACCCATGATTAAATCCTAGTTACAACCAATTTGATTAGTAAACTTATTCTAGGAGCTTCTAGAATAATTGACTTCTTTGACCTTCTAGGGGCTTCTAGATAACTCAAAAGGGTTCTCCAACTTCACAAAGCCATAAATCCCTAACCGTGAGGAGTTATGTGATGTACCACATATCACTGAAAATGGAAAAAACATGTACTATCCATATAGAATAGTCTCACCTACAAATTCACTAACATTCATTATATTATTCCTCAAACAAAATCAGGTTCCTTAACTATACCTCTGGGGCTACCGAAATTTGATACCAGACATACTCAAAGGTTGAAATAAATCTCTAAGGGTTGACATAAATCTAAAATATCATGCTCCAAGGGTTGACATCAATGAAAAAAAACTATCCAAACCAAATGTCCATCAATCTAAACCAACCGTCCAACATTTATGTAGCAAACCGTTTGATCAATATAGTCAAATTACTTCCAAAAATGATAACATCCACATATACCACACACAAATCATATTTTGTTCTTCAATTTTGATGTATAGATTGATGTCAGTAGTCCCTCTCTTGTATCCTTGTTGTCATAGATAGTTATCAAGCCTTGATAACCATGCTATGGGAGCTTGTTTAAGACCATACAAACCCTTTTTTAGTTTACATACATAACCCTGATTTTCTGTCAACTTAAATCCTTCAGGTTGTTCTAAATATAATTATTCCTCTAAGGTTCCATTTAGAAATGCTGACTTGACATCGATTTGAAATATTTTGAAGTTTTTGAAGCATGCAAATGCCAAAAACATTCTGATAGATTCTAATCTTGCCACTAGGAAAAATGTCTCCTCAAAGTCAATTCCTTCAACTTGGGCGTATCCCTTGCATACTAATATGGATTTATTCTTTATAGTATGTCCATTTTCATTTAGTTTATTCTTGAAAATCCACTTGGTCCCTATCACATTTTTGTCTTCTGGTCTTGGGACCAGTTCTTATGCCCGATTTTTCTCTATTTGGTCAAGTTCTTCATTCATTGCTTTTATCCAATATTCATTTTTATTTAGTTTATTCTTGAAAATCCATTTTGTCCCTATCACATTTTTGTCTTCTGGTCTTGGGAGAAGTTCCTATGCCCGATTTTTCTTTATTAGGTCAAGTTCTTCATTCATTTCTTTTATCCAATATTCATTTTTGTTGGCTTCTGAAAATGATTTGGGTTCTACGAGAGAAAGCGTTTGCTGTTATGATTCAAATGAAAATTTTCTTCTAGTTTCTACTCCTGCACTTTTATCCCCTATGATTTGGCTTTCAGGGTGATTCTTTTGAACTCTTTTTGAAGGAGCTTTTGGCAAGGGTATTTCTTCCTCATACTTTTCTTCATTAGTTTGTGGTTCATTCTCTTGTAGTTCTTCAACATCTTCTTCATTTTGTGATTCACCATCCTCTTCATCATCACTAATTCTTCTCCATTCATAAATTTTTTATTTATCTTGAGATTTGATTTTTCTTCTCAATTTTAGATCATCTACTTTTACATTTGCACTTTCCACTATTTTATGCAATCTTAGATTATAACATCTGTAAGACTTTTTGTTTGGTGAGTAACTAAGAAATATCCCCTCATCTAATCTGGAATCAAATTTTCCTAGGTTATCATCATCCATCTTAATATAACATTTTCTCCCAAACACTCTGAAGTGTTTGAGTTATGCTGGTATGTGCCCAAAACATAGCTCATAAGGTGTCTTGTCATGGTTAACTCTAAGTTTTGATCGATTGAGTATGTGGACTATTGCATATACTACATCTCTCCAAAAATTATATCAAAGTTTGGCTTCATTCAACATTGTTCTTGTAGCCTCTTGAACATTTATGTTTTTCCTTTCAACAACTCCATTATGTTGAGGAGTTATTGGAGCTGAAAATTGTCTCTTGATTCCATGATATTCACAAAACTTATTGGATTCGTTAGAGGTAAATTCCCCTCCATTGTCTAACCTCATACATTTGATCTTAAGATCTGTCTCATTCCCCACATAAGATTTGAATTCCTTAAACTTTTCAAATGCCTCTGATTTTTCTCTAAGGAAGTATACCTGGGTCATCCTTGTATAGTCATCAATAATAAACATGAAGTAATGTTCTACTTGTATACTTCTAGTCCTAGTAGGTACAAAGAGGTCAGTGTGAACAAGATCCCAGGGTCTTGATGTAGATTATTCTTTTGTCTTGAATCTGACTTTCGTTTGCTTCCCAAGTTGGCAATGCTTACAAACAAGGTCAGAAGGTTTTATAATCTTTGGCATGTCCTTTACTGCTTCCTTTCTACTAGCTTTGATCAGATTTTCAAAGCTCAAGTGTCCCATTCTTTTGTGCCACAACCAACTTTCATCTACTTGACTCATGTAGTATTCTTCTTCTTCTTTAATATCTAAAATATATACATTACTTGAGGTTGTTGGTGCAATAGCTACTAATTTTCCCGATCCTTCCTTCTTGAATTCACATTTCTGGAAGTAAAAAATGAGTATATGTCCTTGATCACAAGTTTGGCTTACACTTAGAAGATTGGACTTCAAAGTTTCAACTAGTAGCTCATTTTCTGCTTTATTTTTCTTGTTTCCCAAAGTGACTGTGCCTTTTCCAAGTATTCTGGCAGATACATTATCTCTAAATGTGACACTTCCTTTTTCCTTCTTGTCAGATTGATAAATTTTCTTTTATCTCCTGTCATATGCTTAGAGAATCCAATGTGAATATACCATTGACACTTTTTGTTCTTGGCATACATGGCTACTTTACATTTGGTTATCTTTTCTTCCACATGTTTTTCTTTCCATATATTTTTATCTTTATTGTTGGGAATGCTTGTCTTCAAGGATTGCATTGACAATCTACATTCACTAGCTTTATGACCATAATTGTTGCACTTGTGACATTCAACATTGTAATCTTGTAAATGAGAGAATGAATTATAGTTTTTTTTCTTTGCATTATTCTTGTTTTTCTTATATCTTTGGACATTTTTAGGATTGTCCTTTGTATAGGCTTTACAATGTACTGCTTTATGTCCAAAATTATTGCAAGAGTAGAAATATCCAAGGAATATATGTTGATATCTATTAGGGGGAGTCCTTCAAGTCACTATGTTCTTTTTATCTTCTTTTTCTTTTGTAGGGGGGTGTTGATTTATGTTTATTAGGAACACTCTTTAATGGTACCATATTTCCGTTGTTATCTTCCCTTTTTAAGGGGATTATAAGAGAATCTACATAACCAATTGGTTGTTTGTCAGTCTTCTATTTTGCAGAGGTTGAATATTGATCATATCCCAATCCTATCTTATCGTTTGGTGATATTTGACTATTGAGAATGTCATTCAATAGTTTTGAACTATTCTCAAATATTGATTGGTTGTTTCCTTTCTCAAGTTCCCTCTTTAGTTGAACAATTTCAACCTCTAAGTTCTTATAATCTTGATGTTTTTCATCGAGTTGTTTAATCAAGACTTTCTCATTTCTCTTGGATTCTCGAAGTTGAGTCTTCAGGGCAATGATGATTTTCTCTGATTCTTTGATGGTTTTTCAAACTCCCTTTTCTCTTAATTTTTGTGCTTCTTCAAATTCTAGCAGGTGATCCCTTGGTAACTTTTTCTTCTTTTTATACTTTCTAAGTACATCAAGAGCACTTAATAGTTATGCTTCTAGGTCTAGTTCTCCTTCATCCTTAGAGTTTTCTTCAATCTCAAAAGTATGTTTAGACATATTATCTTGGGTTCATGTACCCATTAATGGATGTTTTGACTCTTCATCTTCACTTTCTTCAGATGAGTTGATGTCCTCTTTGGTGTAAAATATCTTCTTCTTTTGGTTTTTGTTTTTTCCCTTTTTATGGTCTTTTTTATTTTAAGATTCTTCATCATCATTATCTTCTTGTTTGGGATAGGGAAATTTGTTAGCGAAGTGTCTAATTTTTCCACAGTTGAAGCATTTGAAAGGT
The DNA here is from genome assembly GCA_009831015.1 of Picea engelmannii. NCBI lineage: Eukaryota > Viridiplantae > Streptophyta > Pinopsida > Pinales > Pinaceae > Picea > Picea engelmannii. Next base: position 49,269 of record ML829647.1, read on the forward strand.
AACTTCCCTTTGTATTTTCTAGACCCTTTCTTGAGTTTTCTTATAAATTTGACCTCTTCTTCATCTGACATATCTAAGTGATTTTCATTTGGCACATTCTTATGGTTCCTTGTTTCTTTTGATGCTTTGAAGGATGTTTCCCTTTTTGATGAATTTTCTTGCTCGATTCTCATTTCATATGCTATAAGAATCCCCCGAAGTTCATCCATTGTAAGGATTTCAAGGTCTTCTCTATCTTCCAAGGTAGATAATTTGGAATCATATTCCATTGGTAATGATCTCAACACCTTTTGGACAATAATCTCATCATTTAGCTCTTTTCCCAATGCTCTGATTGAATTGACTATTTCATCCACTCTTTGAAAACATTCTGTAATGTTTTCTTCCTCTTTCATCTTCAGACTCTCTAACTACCCTTTGTGTGTTTGAAGTTTAGCTTGCTTGACATTTCCATCTCCTTTATAGATGATCTTCAATTTATCCCAAATTTCATTTGTTGTTTTACAGTGCATCACTTTTACAAATATAGGATTTTCTAATCCTCCAAGAATAACATTAAAAAATCTTGAATTTTCATTCCAAAGCTTCTTTGCAACAATATCAATAGGTGGAGTAGATGGAGTAGTGTAACTATTTTCATCAGATCGTCAAACATCACTTCCAAGGGACATCATATAACTTTTCATTCTTATACTCCAGAAAGCATAATCTTTTGCTTTAAATAGTGGTGCTATGTTGAATGCCATTCCTTCTTGTTGATCCATTTGATCTCTTCAGAATATACCTTCCAGTGGTTAAACTGTGGTGAAGGCACTTGTTCTGATACCAATTGTTGAAATATTGGCCAATATTGAGAGGGGGGTGAATCAATATTGCTTCTTCTTTTAAAATTTTAACATTTATTAATCAACAAATTAATTAATCATAACAATTGATCAACAAGAATGTACTGAATATAAAAATTTAAATATAACAATAACAAGTACAAGTTAGAATTGTGTGAGAGACACCAATATCTCTTCTCCTGAGCACCAATTCAAGGAGACACCAATCCCCTAGTTTTAAAGTGCCAACTCTAGAAAGCACCAACTCCCTTGTTTTAGAGCACCAACTCTAGGAAACACCATATCCCTTGTGAAACAATATTTAACCTACAGAGAACTGCAGTCCTCCTAAGCTCCTCCCTAGCACCCTCATTGAATAAAATGTTTACAATGTTTTTCTTGGACTTTGCTCCTTCTTGAAGAGTACAAAGACACTTTCCTTCTTACCATTTTTCTTTGTTTATATAGTATCTCAAGAGGTATATGATATTGAAACAATGTGTCTTTTTATAAAAACGCAAATGAACCAATGTGTATTTTTAATAATAAAACATTTCACCTCTTCATTTAATTAACACAATTGCTAAATTTTGTGTTTATTAATTGATTTTAATTTAAAAAGGCATCGAAATCAGACAATGATTTTCATACGAAGATCCTGGAGTGATGAAAACAAATTTAAAATTATACGAAATGGGTTTTGTGCAGAACATGCCCAATTAGTGGACACATTGGTAGTTTCCATAGAAAATGTACGAGGTGGACGGTACATGAGGTTATTTGAAGGAAAATTGCCCAGATTTACTGTTGTGACCGCCTTCTAAACTTTTCAAATGAAGCATCCACTTCAACAACAAATACTTTGTCAGAGATCCACATTCCTCCTTTATCAACAAGCTAACATAGTGGACTCGAAAATTCTAAGAGCAGATTTTAAATGACGTCTTCACTTCCACATCTGTGTGGACTCTTGTCAAATTTCCATGTCCAATCCTGTAGCGTGGAGTTTCAATGAGTTGTTGACAAAGTGTCCTCAGGCACACAATTTTATTAATAAGGAATATATCATTTACAAATAGAAGTGAGGACTCATAACCTACTTCACCTCACTTGAAGAAAGAGATTTTTTATATATCTCAACTCTTAACTAAAATCTAGGAGAACAACCAATCACATAATCACATGAGTATGATAGGTGTCCTTTACATAGAAGCTATGTGTCTTTATCCTAACAGACTAGAATAAACTAATTTCTAAAAAAATTTAAACTAGGAAAATACTTAAACTATAGAACTTTAGGATTATGAGGCTAACACTCCCCCCTTTAATCCGAAAGTTCATAATTACAAATACCAAGTTCATTTATGAACTTATTGAACTTGATTCTACCAAGAGGCTTGGTAAAAATATCCAAAGTTTGATCTTCAAATGAACATATTTGAGGCTTGATGATGTCTTTGATGATGAGCGATATGATGAAGTGGTACTTGGTTTCGACATGCTTAGTATTTGAGTGAATTATTGGATTCTTGGCCATATTTATTGTTGAATGACTATCGATCAATAAAGTAGTTGGTGATTTTTGAGTTTCACCAAGATCCTATTAAATTCTGCGTAGCCATACAATCTCACTTGCTGCTTCCCAAGTTGATATGTACTCTGCTTATGTTGAAGAATTGGCAAATGTTGTTTGTTTTTTGCAATTCCAAGATACTTCTACTGAACCCATATTCATTAAATAACTTGAAGTGGATGTTCTATCATCAATATCACCTGCAAAATCAACATCTGAATATCCAACAAGTGTAAAATATTTTCTTCTTTTGTAGAGAAGACCAAAATAATTTGTACCCTGAATGTATCTCAATACCCTTTTTGCTGAATTCCAATGACTTTCCCCTTGTTCCTGCATAAAACTTGAAATTATTTTGACTGAATATGACAAATATGGTCAAGTATTTATCAAATAAATGGGACTTCCAATCAATTTCCTATACCATGTACTGTTTACCAATCCCCCCCATTCAAATTTTGAAAGTTTCAGTTTCTGCTCCATGGGGGTAAGAGAAGGTTTACAATATTCCATGGCAAATTTCTTTAACAATTCAATGGCATACATAGTTTGACTAAGGAATATTTGATTAGGATGTTGATATAATTCAACTCCAAGATAATAATGAAGTGTCCCTAAATGAGTCATTTTGAACCCTACTTTAAGTTCTTCCTTAACCTGTGATCTTCATTATTTCTTGTTATGATTAAGTCATCAACATAGAGTACACATATCACCAAGTACTTATCCTTCATTAAAAAATAAAATGTATCATCTGATTCGCTTCGTTGAAAACCTACCTTTTGTAGGTAATCATCCATTTTTTCATACCGAGCTTGAGGAAATTGTTTTAAGGCATATAAATCCTTCACAAGTCTGAAAACTTTATGTTCTTTTCCTTCAATTTCAAACCCTTGTGGTTGAGTCATGAAAATATCTTCCTTCAGATCACCATTCAGGAAGTCACTTTTGACATCCATTTGATGTAATTTCCAACCATTATGTGCAACCAAATTGATAACCATTCTAATAGTATTCCATTTAGGAGTGGGTGCAAAATTTTCTTCATAATCAATTCCTTCTTGTTAAGAAAAACCTTTAGCAACAAGTCTTGCTTTGTACTTGTCAATTTTACCATTGGGATTGTACTTTACTCGATAAACCCATTTACAACCAATGGGTTTAACATCAGGTGGACAATCAACTAATTTCCAAGTCCCATTTGAAAGTACCGATTCATATTCTTTAACCATTGCTTCCTGCCATTCTTTATCTCCAACTGCTTCAGAAAAAGTAGCAGGCTCAATGGAAGCACGAGAAAAATTAACTTTTGATCTTAAAGATCCCCTAGTTCCTGTTTTGTTCATTTAATATGAATGAACATCTTTGAGAAGTTGTTCAACCCATTTTGGCCTCTTATATTGAGGGGATTGTGGATTTGAATTACCATTATTATTATTAAAAATAGGATTTTCAAAAACCAAGACTCTCCTTTCCTCTGAAGTATCTGAAGTTGGAGAAGATTCTTTTGAAGTTTTGAGTATTGGAAGAGTCCTTTGTAGTTTCATTATTAGAAGAATCAGAAGAAATTTTTGATGAAGAGATGTCTTATGAAGAAACAAAGTCTTTTTCAAACCAAAATGTTTAACTTGACTTGTTCAAATTACTTTTACCCTTAGTGTTTTTCTTCTCTAAATGACTAAGGAGTTGATTAATATCATCAGAAATTTTACTTTCAGTTTCATAAAAAATGACATCTCTACTGAAAATGAATTTTCCATCTAAAAGTAACCTATACCCTTTGTTTTCATCAGAGTATCCAATGAAGATACATTTCATACTTCAATTTTCTAATTTAGTTCTATTTTCCTTAGGGACTAAAGCATAACATGTTGAGACAAAAACCCTAAGATGATTTTACTTGGGTTTAAAACCATACCAAGATTCATAAGGAGTTTGTCCATCTAAAGTTGATGTAGGTGATCGATTTCTGAGATAAATTGCACTGTGGACTGCTTCAACACAATATTTTGTGCTCAACCCTTTGAACTGCATCATAGATCTTGCCATGCCCATGAACATTCTGTTCATCCTTTCAATAAATACATTCTGCTGTGGAGTATAGCAATTTTTTATTTTCCTCTTAATTCCATTGTCTCAACAATATTCATTGAATTCATTTGAAGTGAATTCTCCTCCATTATCTATTCTCAAAGTTGCAACCTTTTCTCTAGTTGCATTTTCAACCATGTGTTGAAAATTTGAAAACTTTTCAAAAGATTCATACTTTGCCTTTAAAAAGTACACCCATGTCATTATAGTGTAGTCATCAATGAAAAATATAAAGTATTGACATCCACTAAAAGAAGATTTCATTGGAACACATATATAACCGTGAATCAACTGCAAATACTTTGTTTCTCACCACGAGCTGGTTGGAAAAGATTCTTGGTTTTTCTTTCCAAATATACAAGCTTCACACTTAGAATTTTCTTTCTTGAAAGTTGGAAAACCCTTTACCAAATCTCGAGACTTAAATTTCAAGAGACTATCAATGTTTAAGTGTCCAAATCTAAAATGCCATAATCTGAATGAAGACATTTCAAAATTCACTGCTGTTGCAAAATCATGCTTTCTTGGGATAAATTTTCCCTTCATTCTTAGTAATTTCTCATCTTCATATCCCATCATTATTTTTTTCAAGTTGTCCTTCTCTATGTTAATCTTGAACAAACCATCTTGCATGATGATTTGATTTCCAACTTGTCAGATTGTGACTAAGGATAACAATTTTTTATTAAATGTTGGTACATACCAAACATTTGAAATTCATTTTTCACCAATTCCAGGGAGAAATAATTTCACTAAACCTTTTCCTTGAGGCATATGAGTTGTATCATCATCCACATAGATGGGATTTAGTTGAACATATTGATAATTCCAAAAATAATCTATGTAGTAAGTCATATGTTGAGTAGCTCCTATCTCTAATATCCAATCATTTTCAAGTGAATCCATCAGAAGATTTTAAGAAATAACTGATGCTACAAAATCTTCTTGATGAACTGCTATAAAAACATATTCATATTGATCATCCCGGTAATATTGATCCTCTGCATATTGAGCTGATGGTTGAGAATTTGAATTTGATGTCTTCTTTAACTTTGGAAACTGATCATTACTTGTTAGGAAATTTGATGCATAAGTTCCCATCCTTAAACATCTCTTACATCTCACTTGACTGAAATTCTTGCCTCTTCATGACTGTGCATTATTATTGGGAGGATTACTTTGAAAATTTTGTTGATTAAAATTTCTACGATCTCTGATTTGACCACAACCTCTGCCATGGCCTCGATTAGAAGAATGATTTTGAAAATTTCCAAAATTTTGTTTACCTCTTCCTTATAACTTTCAACTTTAGTAAAAGGAAGATCTTCTCCTGATTGGTTTTTTTTGCCAAATGATTTACTATATTGAGCCAATAGTTCACTAAGTGAATACAAAATTACAGTCGATAACTTATCAATGATTTGCAAAGTCTCAAGAAAATTCTTATAAGATTGAGGCAAGCCATTTATCAAAATAGAGACCAAAAAACTATCTTCAAGTTTACGAAAACCACCCTGGATGATTTCTTGATAAATGTTCTTAATCCTTGAAATGTACTCTAATACATCACCATTATCATCTAATCTTTGTTTAAGCAATTTCATTTGTAGATCAACTCTTTGAGATGTACTAGGAGTATCAAAAAACTTCTTAAATTGATTCCAAGCAGACCATGCATCTTTGAAATTTTTGATATGTACAAACACATGTTCAGTTATAGAAGAGCGCAGTAACGCAAATGATTTTTCATCTTTTAATTTCCATTTTGTTAAATAAGTAGCGTATGTTGCTTAGTTGGAGCAGTATCACCATCACAAATATCACGCCATAATTCATTATAAATCAAAGTGTTCTGCATGTGTCGACTCCAAGATTTGTAATTATTGGGTCCATCTAACTTATCTAATTCTGTGAATAGATTGATTAATTTAGACATGATGGTAGATTGTCTTATTGCAAAATTGCAAGTTAATGATCACACCACCACACTGAATAATCCTCTAAACACCAAAAGAGAGACACAAGGCACCAGAAAGAAAGAGTACACAGTCCATACAAAAAGATCACTTTTAAGAGCTTGGCCTTGACCCTTTAAAAATCTCATCGAAAAAAAGAGTTGGAAAGAGTATTTCACTAGACTCTTCTCAACTTCTAAGCTTCAAGATTACAATCAAAACTTTCAAAATTTGATCATTTTTACAAGACTTATAGCCTTTTACAAATGAAAAACTGTGCCCCTTTGAACTAAAGCCTTCAATAACCCAAAATTTTACAACTCAAATATATTTCATACACAATTTCCCCTCCTTAAACTAATGAAGTCTCTAATGAATTTTTCAAAAAAATTCAAACCAAATCCTAAATACAATTTCCCACCCTCTTTAAAAACATTAATTTAATGTAAAATCAACTTATCACTCGAAAATGATTTCATAAAGAATATTTTAATAAAATATTCTTTATTCCATATATTCCTCCAAAAAGTTTTCTAAATGTGACTCCACAAAATTATGCATGAAATTATCTTATGTGCTTTAAATCATAATATGCCACTTTTAAAAAAATCAGCCTTTTGAAATTTATGCATAAAGTGAGTTATGATTGAAAGGACTCATGCACTTAAGTGTCTTCCATGCATGAATATGTTTCATGCTAAGTACCAATGCCAATGACGATGACCAAGAGTTTTCCTTCGCTTCCACATATCAATATTTTTCGCTCGCAAAGGCATGTGTCGTGGCAATGAGAGAACAAATCATGTCCACCTGTTATAACTCTATGTCCAACCATAAACTTATGGATTGAAGAGATAAAAAAAGTGGATCTATCATGGGATCTTAGAAAAAAACACAAGTTTAGACTTTTATCTGCCTAGATCTCTTAGATTTTACAAATGAATCATCTTCCTTTTCATCAAATCTACAACATAAAAATTGCAGATTTACAAGATTACAAATGAACTACTTGTTAAACAACGTAGATTTGATCACAACAGAATCTGTTTTAAGAACAAAATAAGAATAGATATGATACAATACTTTTTAACTACTGAAAATGATGATGATTTATTTTATCAAAAATTTCAAAAGAAAAACTATTGTAATCAAGTAACTTTTTCCTTATTGAATTAACAACAAAAATACCTCAGTACCATTGTACTTGACGTTGAATAGATCCGGGTTGATGTTGGGATACTTCTTCACTTCCTCAATCCATCAGTAATCCTTTGATCACCATTTCACCATGGATCTGATATCATGTTGACAAAGTGTCCCCAGACACATAATTTTATTAATAAGGAAACTATCATTTACAAATAGAAGTGATGACTCATAACTTACTTCACCTCACTTGAAGAAAGAACTTGTTTATATAGCTCAACTCTAAACTAAAATATAGGAGAACAACCAATCACATAATCACATGAGTATGATAGGTGTCCTTTATGTTGGATTACTGAGAGGGGGGGTGAATCAGTAATAGCGTAATTATAATCCTTTTTCTTCAAATGTTATATCAATGTAGAATTATTATCCAATAACGAGCAGTAAGAAATAAACAATCACACATATACACAATACACCAGTGTTTTACGTGGAAACCCAAATCGAGAGAAAACCACAGAACGATTTTTCATATATGTCTTGAAGAATTACATTCATTGGAAGAACCAACTTCTTTTGTTTTCTAGCTGCAATTGGAAGGAGGCTCCAACCCCCTAGTTTCTCAGGCTACAACCTGAGGGAAGCTCCAACTCCCCAATTCTCTGGCTACAACC
>ML829648.1:0-25303 GCA_009831015.1 Picea engelmannii
GACAAAATTTCGTGAAGGGTGGGTGTATGTAACAACCCAAATCAATTAATTTTATCATAGTTTTTATTTATTTATTTTAAATTTAATTAATTATTAAAATATATTAAATCATACTTTTATTATTTTATTATTAAAGGGTGGGTGAAGTAATTAATGGGGGGATAAGGTTGTTGGGGAATTAATGGGAGGATAAGGTTGTTGGGAAATTAATGAGGGGGATATGAGAGAGGAGGATAAGGAAGAGATCAGGGGACTTGGAAACTCTCACAGGGAACTACTATTGCTAGGAATTTTGGGCTCGGGGGCCAGGAAACCGCAATGATTCCTGGAGCTAGGGAGCCGGAGAGGTTGTTTCTAGTTGATTGGGAGGTTAATATTTAGTTTGGGCAGTTGGGAAAGATCATCAACGACCAGGAAAGGGGATAAATCAACTAATCTATAGGTTGAGGTAGATACTTTATGTATTTTACTAGTAATTTGTTGTCATTATATTGTTGTTGATTATTAAGTTGTTATTATGTTGTTATGTTGTTAGTATGTTGTTGTTAGTATGATGCTATGTTGTTAGTATGTTGTTGTTATTAGCTTGTTGTTGATTATACACTGCCCTCCCCCCATGCTATTTGTTTTTAATTCAATTTTTTTTTTAATTTAAAATTGTTTTTTAAATTAATTTAACTAGTTTTTTTAAAAGTTAAAATGATAGTAGGGGCGAGGTTTTTTCATTTTTTTTAAATTGCTATTATTATTATTTAATTTAAAACATATTTTATATAAAAAAAATTAATATCTTATTAAAAAAAAACATGTTTTTTCCCTCCCTTTGGTTTTTTTTCCGAATTATTTCACTTTTTTTTTAAATTATTATTTATTTTTTTTGGTTTTTTATCCTTTCTAAAGATTTTGTTTGCAATGACATAGGGGTTTTAGGACATGGTTTAAAGAATGTTTCAATTTGCATCCCCAATAAAGATAGGGGTGTTACTAGTGGCACATCTTTCCAATTCAAGGGTTGATTTAAGATTTTGGTTATAGGGGCACTAGTTGTCAAGGCCATGGGTCTCAAAGAATTTCAACGGTACATGTTGTTAAGACCATCCTTTCAAACAAGTTGTAATTTTTACCCCTGAAAAAAATGGTGTTGTTTTTCATGCCACTTTTCAATTCAAGGGTTGATTTTAAGGTTTTTGTTGGAAACATTACCAGGTTAGGCCATGATTTCAAAAGGTGGTAATTTTGACCCTAAAGAAAAAAGGGGGTTACTACTAGCACCACTTTTCAAAATAGAGGTAAAAACAATGATTGAATGCAACCTATAAAAAATGATAAATCTAGAGGGTTCTCGTCAACTTGGTAGTTATGTTTCTTTTGCTAGTCCAAAAACCAGTTGGATTATCTTTCACATTATCCAATTCTCATCCTTTTTTTACCTCCAGGGAGATAAGATAGGATTGTTGGCACCTAAGTTTTTGGGTTCATTTTGCACACATGCAAAAATGAAGTTGTGTGTGCTCATTCCAAAGTTTTTCACATGTACAAGGTAATGTGTGAATAATGACAAGGAGTGTGTGCCAGACTGAGTTTGATAGTGCATGACAGGCCTAAAAGAGTATCGAATGTGTGTCGGTCCTAGTTTTTATGCACACAAAAAATGAAGAAGATTCACGCAAAAATCAAGAAAATAATCATTGAGAAATCCTCTAGAATGATTACTGCCGTCAACATAAGGGATCATGAATCTGAAAAACGATGAGTTGGTAGGACAATTAATTTTTCCTAGATTCCTGAAAGCTACATGGACTGTAGGAAAGTTCCAAAAGCATGCAAGGTAATTTTGTCAATAGAGTGAGTGGAGAAGAGAAGAAAGATATATAGATCCATGAGAAGAAAAACATATAAAAAGAAGCAACAATATCGTAAATAGATCTAGCTAGAGGTTTAGATGAGATCCCCCGAGTCTTTGGTATCAAGCTCTTTCTGAGCCTGTGTAATATTGTAATGTCTTTGAATATAAATCTGTGGTTGTTATATGTATGAGCTTTTGAGGGATTGCGTAGAGCACACAATGTTGTACTTCTGGGAATTTATATAAAATGATATATGAATCTCTGTTGTTGTCTAATACAATATGTTTAATGTATACCGTATTTTTTGGATTGAAAGATATAATAAAATTGTTACATTTATGAGTTATTGCATGTCTGTCACATGTGATTTGGATATATGTGTGTGTGTTTTTTACTTCTTAGTCCTGGTAAATTGTCAGATATGAGTCGTAAAAATACCCTCTCATATGGATCTATGCATGTTTAAGCCTTCATTCCTATCAAAAGATACTATGGTCTCTGTGATCCTCTCCACATATCGGGTGATACCTTCCTCAGCCTTGGCTAAGGATTGTTGTGCATGGAACAAAACACCAACAAATGTTTCTATTGTTGGGACCTGAAAGTATTGTAGGGAATGATGAAGGCTAGAGATGAGGTGGTATCCATCTCAAGAGAAAATTCAAGAATTGTTGACTATAAAAGAACATGAGTTTTACCTGTAGGAAACCTAGTGGCTAAGAGTGAATGTAAAACAATGGAAATATAGGTATATCTACACTAATATGCATGCTATTTTCTTTGAATAATTTCCTTGTCTATTGCATGAGTGGCTAAAGAGACAAACTGCTACCAATTTTACTGTGTGGCCTTTGTAACCAGTTGTCTGGGATCAAGCCAAGCTTGAGAGATAGAAATTATTGGTTAATAAGTGGGCTTAGGCTATTGAATTATGGTTTGTTCGAGTAAAAGAAGGCTACATTGTTGATTTTGTTGTGGAGTACACCGATTCTTTCAATGACGCTGAAAGAAAGTTCATGAAAGGTCCAAGGAAGCAGATGCTAGAAGAGATTCCACTTTGGATAAAGATGTTGTTTGTGGAGAAGGGGATGATGCACATGGAGCCCGATCGAATGGTTAAGTAAACTCGCCTAGTGGGAGGGATTGTGCAAAGATGGGGGAAACTCAGAAAGAAAATGGATCCATTGAGGAGGATCTAGAAATCGTTGAGATGAAGTGAGGAATGGTATATACCCAGAGGAGAAGAGGAGAAAAATAATTGAGAGATACATAAGAAGAGCTGAGATAATAAGAAAGGTGAAGCAGAGAGGTGAAAAATTAGTTATCCAGCGGTGCGTGACGAGGGGTTGAGAACACGATGAAGAGAAAAGGGACTGCACCAGGTAGTATTGCATATGAGTATGTTTTTCCAGAGAGTATAAAAGATGAGGATATGCCCATGAAGAGGTGTGGAATAGAGAACATGGTGTCCAATGGGTATACTGGTAGTGATAGTAGTAAGGGCCTAGGTGTTGAATTCCACACCCCTTGGATGTTGTGGAGTGTCACAACCTTAGAGGAATATGAAGCACACAGTAGTGGTGCATTGATAAGAAGAGAAGTTGGCACACAAATCAGGAGTGTGTTGTTAGGAGAGGAAGATCGCGAGAAAAGTGATGGTGTGCATATAGGACCAAAAGATAGAGTGTAGTGTGTAGGTGCGCATGAAGAAGAGGAATATGGAGGCTCCCCTAGTGGTGGGGGAGATGAATGGGAAATAGTATATGGTATTGCACGAATACAAGTAGGAAAATATATGGGTCATCTCATGATAAATTTTAGAAGAATATGGACATACCCACCCCCCCTTTGTACCACCCCCTTGCACACTTTTAATCAAGGAGAAAATACAATAAAGAGTGAATAAATCATAGTATAAGAGAGAGAAGAAGAAGATAGAAGAGAGGAGAAAAGTTAAGAACAAAGTGAATTAAGTACTAATTCACCCAAAGAAGTATTGGTGTTGAGAAATAAAACCCTAAGCAGTCATAGAGGAGGAACTAGCTCGATCTTGAGGATGGAAAATTAGGATAGTTCTCAAAGGATACCCATGTTCCATGGGACGGGTAAGGGTGATGTAGAACAACATTTGTTTACATGTGAAGCAATATGGTATGCGAAGGGAATCATAGATGAAGTGGAAAATATCACACATGTGGAGACAACATTCAAGTACAAAGCCTTGGTGTGGTACATGAAATACAAGGTCACTTCATTAGCAAGGAAGACAAGGCCCTGGAAGATATTAAGAAGGATCTTATTACGGAGTTCCAGAAACCCAACTCAGAGTGCCAATGTATCATAGAGATAAAGAAGATCAAACATAAGGAAGGAAAGATTGTGTGGGATTATGACCAATGGTTTAAAGTTTTGTTGGTTAGGCTGATGTTCCAAATCCAGGATGTTCAACACAGGGAATGGTTTATTGCAGGGTTAATTCCCCATATTCAAGTTTCACTCACCCAGTAGAAGGTGACAAATCAAGCAGAAGCAATAGAGATTGTGATGCACCTGGAGGCTATGCCAGGAGGTACATATACACTGATAAGTTTGGCACAGGTGAAATCACAACTGACCAACCTGACGATGCAATTGCAAGACATGACTAAGACAAAGGTTGTGCACAAGCATGTATGGTGTACCACATGTCAATCAGAAGGGCATCACAAAGATGAATTTCAAATACTTCCAAATTCTATAGCGACGTGAGCATTTATTCCATTCCCATAGGGGTAGATGGAATGGTGTGAGATATGAAGACAATGGTGCCATGTGTCATATTGATGCTCAAGTTTTCACAAGTACAAGTCAATGACTCATACTTAGTTCTTTGAGTTCTATAAATCCATCGGGCATGATGTCAATAAATTTTTCTCCCTCTAGCTGATGTAAGATAATACCTGTGATGCATTCTAGGTTTGGGAAAAGAAGAAGGGTGGTGAGCGTAGTAGTGTGGAAAGAGGAATATACCAAGATGGTCCCTGAGGTGGATATGGGTGCGGTCATGGTCGAGGTTATGGAGGAGGAGGTGGTTGACCTCCAACGTGTTTCAATTATGGAGAGAATGGTCATGTCTCAAGGTTTTGCACCAAAATGCATGTGCTTTGTGAATACTACTATAGTCCTGAGCATGTCACCTAAGACTATTCCAACTTGATGAAAAAGTGGGAAGACAAGAATACCAATTGCAACATGGTTCATGTGAAGCCACACAAGAATTAGAAAAAGAATGAGGAGGTGGATATCTAGGTAGCAGCCTGAGGAGGAGCGAAGACATGAGCATACTTTGAGCATGGTGAAGGCTCGGGTCAGAAGATGGAGGGGAAGATAAGGAAGGCATCACGTCCCTCTCTAAAGTTTGATGTTTCCCAACAAAAATAGTTCTTGCATGATGTGTAGAGAGCATTGGAAGAATAAAGAGAATGCAAGGAGTTGCAATGAATGACTCAAAGGTCACTTGAGGAGACTATAATTCGAGAAGAATAACATAGGGAAACACAAATCTCATTGGAGGAATCTCGGATATGCAAAGAAGTACAATAAGCGATGCAGAGGTTGCTAGAAGAATCCCTCTCCCATGAAGAATTGCAATGTGTGACACAAATATATTTGGAGGAAGCTCACGTGAGTGAAGAAATACAGCATAAGATGCAATGGTTAGTAGAAGAATCTTGTAGATAAATTGTTTTATGACACGATAAGAAGAAATAACATGAATAACAACTTTGGAATAAACTGCAATGTGTAGTGCTCGTAGAAGTTTTGAAGGACTTGGATCACAAGGAAGAATATGAAGACTAGGTAAGTTCTTTCTTACATTGTTGTTTGTGATCGTTGAATGATACATAGGCTGCAAGTAAGTTGACATGGATGTTAGCTACTTGCATGAGGGAACAAGGAGTGGAGGAAACCATATCGGCTTCGCTTCCAGAAAGAGATGTATGTCAACTCAGCAAGCAAAAGCACACTGGCCAATAATTGAAGATGACAACAAAACTTTGTGGATATGACATGGAGGGATTCATGTTGGATCTAGGTTCTGACATGAATATTTTTTCGAACAAATATTTGGAAGAGATGGGTAAACCAAAATTTATTTGGTTTCCCATCCAACTACGGTTGGTCAATCAATTCAAAATCTACCCAATAGGCTGACTAGAGCAAGTGGAAGTGAACATATGAGTAAAAACAAAGGATGAATTTGAGGTCATATACATTATGGATGAATCTAATCTTATCTTTCCTTACTTGAAGAATATACATGTCATTTGAGACATATACCTTTTGCGTGGTCGCACCATTGGATCCATATGAAGGATACCATTACAATGAACCAATGGTTGAGGATGTGCATATCTCGGTCGTTGAAAATATCTTTAATATCACCAAGCACAGGGAAGATTTCATCAACCCCACCGTAGATGGAGAATTAAGCTAGAGAAGTGTCAAGTCTTATGACATGGATTCTGAGGATGCCATGGATATGTGGCAAAACAATCTCTATGAAGTTTCCACTTGTAGATGTGCGACGATAGAAAAATCAATAACTTGTTGGATTGAATCAGAGTTGTGTGATGTGCTACGGTTTGATGGGACAGGGTCGATAGAGATATTCCTCATACAAATGGAGAAATTCATCCCCGTGGAGTAAAGGCTTCAGGCCATAGATAAAATAGTTTGAGGGACACCTGTATGGTGGTGGGTGATGCATCGCTTTAATATTCACAATTGGGTGCACGTAGTTGAGTTAATAAAGGTTTAGTTCCATCCCATCATTGACTTTGAACTAGCCAATTGATACAAGGGCACTCAGAATCCTCAAGAACACATTTCTTATTGTGAACAACGTTGAATATCTAAGAATATCCCTTGATCCCAGTGGGTCCATCGGTTCATCCACACTTTGAATATGGTCCCTAGAAGTTGGTACATTCATGAGGAAATCATAAGGAAAATGGTGGAGTGGACCCATATGAGTTCCCAATTTCGTTTAACATTTAACTTCATAGTAGAAGATTCGGATTAAAGAGAGGCACTCTGTCAGATTAAGGATTTTGTTTTCCATCGACAACCAAAGGAAGCCACACCTATGGTGCTCTATTTGTATCATCATCCAATGGAAAAAATAAAAGTTGAAGTACATTGTTGGAAGATTTATGTTGAGAATATTGATGATGATGACCCTCATGACATCCATATCAAAGAGTCATAAGGAGAGAACTCACTAAATGGTAATGTGGCAGAGATGGCCGCACCAGACTATAATGGCCTTATCAAACCAAGAAACACAATATTGGCACTAAAGAAGCACCCAAGATGGTCATCATCGGAGACTATTGGGATAAGGATAAAATCGCTCAAGTTGTTGAATTTCTCAAGGAATATGAGGATTTGTTTCCCCAAAATTTTTCTAAAATGAAAGGAATTGTAGGCTCATTGGGGGCCATGAAGATTCAACTCATGTCGGATGTTAAACTAGTCAAGAGTAGGCCTTATCGATTAAATCCCAAGTATAAGGAAAAGGTGCGCAAATAATTAGATCGAATGTTGGATGTGGGGATCATTTTCTCTGTAAAGGAGTATGAATGGATTAGTCCACTAATACATATTGAAAAAATTGCAACGAACTATTACCGATGGTACATACAAAATTGGTCGTACTGTTGAAAAATACAAAATAAATATTTAAATATTTTTATTTTTTTTCAATACCACCTGAATTCGTTAGACTTGAAACAAAAACCTATCTAATCGTCTCAATATTGACGCTAGATATATCTTTTTCTCAATATCGATGATACCTATTTATTAATCTCAATACAAATAAATAAATATGGGCACATTGACGTGGGATCGAATAAATATTGTCTCATGGTAATTAGCTATATATTCATTATCTGTCTTTATATTGATTGTATTTATAAATTTTATATTGTTTTAATATTTTTTATACACACTAATTTTGCATGACTGTTTATAATTATAAAGTTAGAATTTCCCCCTAACTTTATGCAGAATGCACCAAGTAGTAGTAGAAATTATGTTGTACAAGTTGAGGAACATGAAGCGAATAATGAAGATCAAGTTAATGATCCCATGGAAGAAGATGGAAATAATAACATAGTTCAAGATGATGGGAAAAATCAAATGATCCAAGACTTGTTCACTTAGTCGGATGAGCATGGGGATAGTGATGTTATTTATGATGAAACTCTGATAGAAAAGGAAAATAAACGACTTTATAAAGGCTCAAGAGCAAATCTTCTCTCTGCTACATTGCTACTGGTGAACTTAAAGGTTATGAATCATTTGTCGAACACTTGTATGACACAGATCCTAAGGTATGTAATATGTTTCATCACATATACATAAAGGTTGATTTTTTTTAGTGTTAATTAATGTGTAAAATAAGAATGCAATAATTATGATTAATATTCTTTATATTAACTAGTTAGTTTGTATGTTGTATATTCCTAGGTGAATTTTTGTTACCATCGTCAAATATTTTACCTCACACATATCGATATTTATAGGCCATTATGAGAGACATTGGAATGGAGTATTAAACTATAGATGCATGTCCTAATGATCATATTATATATTATGGACAACATGCATCGAAAACAGAATCTCTGCAATGTCATATCAGTAGATATCGAACCGATCAAGTAACAAAAAGGGTGCCTCGAAAGGTCCTTCATCATATTCCCATAATTCCACATTTGCAACGATTGTTCAAGTGTGAAAGAATAGCACAGTTTATGGATTACCATGCATAGAACAAAAGTGGAGATGGTGTTCTTCGAATGCCTACATATGGTTATGCATTTATGGAAATTCAGGAAAAATGGGAAGAATTTAAAGATGAACCTCATAATGTTAGGATTTGATTGGCAGTTGACGGTGTTAATCCATTCAGAGAGCTTAGGTATATTTACTTAGTGTGGCCTATTTTTGTTATCAACAATAAAATTCCTCCTTGGATGTCAATAAATAGGGAGCACATAATGTTGACAATGATTGTTCCAGGTATTTGTTTACATTAATTTTTCAAATGTAACATTTTCGTTTGTTTATTTTTTTGCAAAATATATTTTATTTATTTATTTACTTATGTAATATACATATCATGGTATTAATTATGTATAATTTCAAACAATTAGGTAAGTACCAAGTTAAATATATGAATTTATATATCGAGCCTCTTATCGACGAGCTACTAAATTTATGGGCCAACATCACTATGTATGACATCTGTAAACCAATCGGGGCGAAAAAATTTCAATTCCGTGGAATACTTGTATGGACAATTCATGATGCCTCGGGACTAACACAATTTTGTGGTATGTAAAATTATGTTGCACTTTAATACTGTATGATTATTTAAAGATAACATGCATGTTTTTTAAATAATCATGTTGTATAATTGACATTAATCCATCTGTTGTAGGTCTTCAAATGAAGGGAAAGTTTTCATATCTAGTTTGTGGTCCTAAGATGAAGTATCATCATTCATATCCAGTTTGTGGTCCTAGGAAATATGGTGTTAGATGAGTATAAGCACTTCCTCCCTAAGAACCATAGGTATCGTACTACTGAAAAACATCTTTTCAATTGTAAAGAAGATACTGGATTAAAACCATGAATAATGACACCTCACCGATGGAGGTTGGAATATAACAAAAATCGTCGAGGTACACAATTTCTTTATGTATCGCATATGTAATGTTTTGAATTTTTATTTTAATTATTGAATTTATTTTAAAGTATTTGATAATTATTGTTGTGATTTATTTTATGCTTCATCAAGGCTGTCATTGTGAAGGTATTAATAATGGGCTTCCATGAGGAATGAAATGTCATCCCACTCAATTCATGAGGTTTCCCTACTATGAGGAGCTAAAAATAGCTCATTTGTTTGATACAATGCATATTAGGAAGAATGTGACATAAACGTTATGGTGAATCAATATAGATGGTAGGAGGGATAAAGAAAAAATTGTCAAAATTTGTACTAACATTCAAGAAGCCAATCATGCAATGCAAAGTGTGATCCGATCAAATAGTGATGGAGAACGAAATAACCTTCCATGGTTATTAACAGAGCAAAAAATAAATGATGTAAAAGAGGTCATTCAAAGATTTAATTTTCCCACATGTTTTTCTTCAAACATAAATAATATCTTAATGAAGAAAGGTGAATTTGGTGGGGTAAAAACACATGATTGGCATACCTTCATTAAGGTAATAATTCTAGTATACATATTTATATATTGGCCATACACATCTTTTAAGATTTTCTTTTTGTCTACTTTGGAAACAAATAACGATTGATTTTTTTTGTTACAATATGTTCTACCTCTATCTCTCCCAAACGACTTTGAAAACAACGTCAAACAAGTTATATATGATCTTGGAAAATACATGAGGTAAGTAGTTGTGATTTATATGCAAAATGTTTTTTCAATTTGTTGTTGTACTTAATGACATATGTTTTAATTGAAATGTAATATATATTATGTTTTGTTGAAACATGTTATTTTCTTGTGTCATGATCTGTAGATGGTTGTCATTAAAAGAAATCCATCAAGATGATATAAAGTATTGGAAGAGAGAAATTCTCCGACTAATGTGTGAAATGAAAAAGTATCTACCTCCAACATTTTTCAATGCACAAGAACACTACCTCATACACCAAGTTGAGGATATTGAAATGTCTGGACTTGTACACACAAGGTCAATGTGGATGGTGGAGAGGCACTTGAAATCATTGAAGGATTTGGTTAGACAAAGAGCATGTCTTGAGGGTTCTATGGTGGAGGGATATATGGTATATAAATACATGGTGTATATTAGTCAGTATATTCCTAAATTGGCAGCACCAACTATGCATGCAATGGATCACATTTGGGATGTGAACTCCATCAAAAACATTGAAGGGGAGCACCTGTTGGGGAAAGGTAGAATGAAGAAAGTGAGAGGTAATTAAATTGTGGTGATTCATAATACATATAACTTTTCATTTTTTTTTTAATATATGATCATACTCATTTATTATTTATTCTTTCATTAATTATTAATATTTACCATGGTTTTAACTAATATTTAATATTGGTGAATTATTATTTTTTTAATCTGGTTCTCAATATTGGGATGCCCTACATTTATACATTGCAAACAATCTTGACTGGATGAAAGTATGGATTGAAATATGTTAAAAACATCATGGCCAGAGGTTATCATGGAAAAAATTATCTGAATTGGTTAGAGAAGCTCGTCATAATGGAGATGCAAATGTTACGTAGGGGGAAATTGATTTAGCATATGGTTTGAAAGATGGGAATGCAAGCAAATTCACCCATTTTATTTAGTTAATTTATATTATATTAATGTGACTGGAGGTGTGTTTGTTTTAGATACTTTCCAAGTTATATAAATATGTTTATTAATTGACAATGCATCTTTTACATGTATAGCATATTGCAGTTGAAACACCACAAGGCTATGTGGTGCAATGGCCATAAATTTTTCATCAAACAGTTGGATGAAACCAATATTTTTTTTTTTATAGTGGAATAACTGTAATATTCCAGGTCACTAATGTTTCCTCTAGGAGTGATAGACATCCTTGAGAATCCAAAAATAGATATTATGGGTATTTGGATGATATACTTGAGTGTGAATTTAATTCCTTCAAATTAGTTATGTTTAACGTCAAATGGTATGGGTTACAAATGCATGAACGTGATGATAAAAGCATTGTTATTCAACATGCAACCAAATTTTAGATTATTAAAAAAACAATGTTTGGAAGAGGACATGATCGCTATGTTTTTCCAAGCCAATGTGAACATGTCTTTTACTCAAAGGTTCTAAGCGAGAGGGATTGGTCATTTGTTGTTAGATATGATCCAAGAGGAAGGCCAATAAAGTATATTGTAGATGAAGAAGATGATGCACCAGAGACAGATCATGAATATTGGTCGACAAATGAAGAACATGGAGAAGATGAACTAGGTGTAGGAGACAATGTAGTTATTGATGATGATGTCGATGAAGATATGCTCGAAAATGACATTGATGACAATGATGATATCTTCAATCCTTTCAACATTGTTTATGAACCAGATGATGATACAAATGTCGAGTTGGATGAAGATCAAGAAGATACAGAAGAAGGATGATACATATGTTGAGTTGGATGAGGTACATAACTATATATTTTAATTTGTATGAAATATTGTCTTTAAATAATTTACTTATGTGGGTTAATTACATGTTTTTAAGTTTTATGACATTTTTTATATCCTATGTTACATGTTGTTTATTATGTCAAACCTGAAAATAGTGGCCATAGCGTACATGATAAACTAAAATTATAATTTACAAACTCGTAATTTCGTTTACCTTCATTAATTTTTGTTTTGGTAGTTTCTACACATGATTACTATGTTGCTTTCGATTATTTTCTACTTTATAGATTGGGTATTGGGGAATTGATAGTGATGTGAGGGGGAGGGGAGGAGACATATGAGCTTCCACCTCCATGTGGTTGGCCTTGTTCAATAGAGAATAAATTATTCTCGAAACTAAGAAAAGTTCATTCATCTTTATACCATCATCATAAATGTCATAATTGTTGTCATAGTATTGCAGCAATGAAGTTTCAATGAACATGTTTGTCATTACTATAACATCTTCATAGAAACTGTTCAGAAACATGGGAATTTGGCCCATGATTTTGGTGGAAAGAAGAAGGTGCTAGATGATATTTCGTATTTAAATAATGATTAACTCATACTAATATTCATTATGGAGCAAAACATTACTTAGATGAGAGAAGAAAACAAAGACAAAAAATAATTGATGAAGCTTGTGCAATTTATCAAGTACTTATTTATCGACGTTATTGCATTCACTTGCAGTACTATATGCGAGGATGTGCATCTCGAACAAATTTTAAAAGAAACAACTAAAATACATTGTACTAGGACTAGACATGGGCAACAATGACCTGTGAATGGGACCAAAGTTGAATTTTTTTCAAACTATTTTTGTATGCACTGAAATTTGACATGGATAGACTGTTCACATGCCTTGATGATATGTGAGGGTTTATAGACTCAAATATTTCTAGACTCAAAGATGACTCACACACCCACTCTATATATCTGATATTGTCCTCATTTCGTTTGAACTTTCTCATATTAATGTCATGCATGGAACTCCCAACATACCCATTGTCATGGTCGTGCTCTTTATATTCATCGTTTGTGTCCTTCAAAACCAACATCATGCCAATTAGGCCCATGATTTTGGTGGCAAGAAGAAGGCTCTAGATGATATTTCATATTTAAATAATGATTTCATACTAATATTCTTTATGGAGCGAAAAATTACTTAGATGAGAGAAAAAAACAAAGACAAGAAATAATTGATGAAGCTTGTGCAATTTATCAAGTACTTATTTATCGACATTATTGCATGCCCTTGCAGTACTATGAGGACTCAATCCACCCACTCTCTAAGTCTATGAGTACTCAAGTCACCAATTTACAATGAGGAACCATAACATAGATAATTATAGGGGGATGTTGGCTAAAAACATAGGGATTTTAGGAACTTTCTTCATCCTTAAAAGCAATTGTTGAAGCTAGGTTTGAAATTTTTCACCTTTTAAAACTAATTTTTTCTCTTTCGGGATTTGGTTTTTCATAAGGTATAATCCTCACTATCAGTCCAAAAGACTGATACCAAAGTCCCGAAAAGTTTTCATTTCTTCGTTATAACTAAAGACAAGAAGCTCAAATGTTATTAAAGTCTAGATGCATGTTCTGTTAAGTACTTTAAATTGCAATAATTTAAAACCCTAAAGGAGTTAATTAACATTTTGAATCGCAAAATCCCGATTCCCGATTTCCCGAAAGAAGTGAAAGTCAGTCTTAATCCTAATTAATTAATTTAAAACTAATCTCACCACGATTTTTGGATTCGGGGTTTAGTGGTGACATATTTCATGTAGTCGCGATCCCTGAAACCCCGAAATGCGAAGTCCCGACTCAATACGGAAGTTAGGCTTAAATCTAATCTCATCGCGATTTCGGGATTCAGGGTTTAGTGGTGACATACCTCATGTAATCGCGATCTCCGAAACGCAAAGTCCCGACTCGATACTGAAGGATCTCTGAAACCCTGAAGCGTGAAGTCGTGACTCAATACCGAATTTTAAAGATAACTAACTTCATTTTAAAAATACATTAAATGGTAATTAAACTTCTTAAGTACTTTCTTTTCGGCCACCGTCAAAAGAAGTTTTTTGAATGTTGATTTTAGAATTGCTGAAATACAGCCACATTAATAACGGATAGATTGTGATTTCTGCGACACAAATGCGTATCTCAGAGATATTCTCAGCATTAAAGTTATTAAATTCTTGACAACTACGTCAGTACATTCACCATAAAATGAGTTAAAAAGAAAAATAGAGGTCTGTGTTTTGAAACTTATTCTCGCTTTTTCTATCAGAAATAGGATAATACAACTGAGCTTTCACACCTCTCTTCTGTGACAGGTTTTCTTTCTAATACAGAGTCATGGCACCAAAGAATGGACCTAAGAAGAGTGAAGATACAGATGAGACTTCTAGCCCAGAGGGAGATGTCATATTAGACACCACACCACATGTTATCGACTCAATTAAATCATGGAGACAGATTTATGAAAATCTGGACTGGGAGATGAAAAATTCCCCTAGTGATTATGAGAATCACCTTCGGGACATAGCAGAATCAGAGCTTCACAAAATTGCAACACGCCCACGGCTCATGTCGTACAACGACATGGTCAGTTGGGCTTTGGACAAAGTTGATATTCCGACAAGAATCATTTTAAATGATCAAGGAGCCATTATCGGCTCATTCAGACCTGAACATATCTAGGTTATGTACAAACTCTCACCTAATCCTAATTTCATTTACAATGCCGAATTTATAGCTGAATTCCATAGAAAGGAATGCACTAAGGTAGACCAAACTTACCCTGATTTAATCAAAGGTTGGTGGAGATGTCCATCAAAATTTAGGGCTAATACCCACGAAATATATGCCACAGCCTCTTTGAATGATTACATGGTTTATGTAGCCATGATGTTGTGCAAACTTTTCGGAAAAAAGAATCCCTGTCATTTCCCCGTAGAATGGATGCCCTTTCTAGAAGAAGCATCAAAAGGGTATAGTTTCAACTGGGACAAGATTTTATCTGATAATTTAGCCAAAGAGATTTTGGATTACAAAGTTGCAAGAGCCTGAGGTCAACCAGTGGCCTTCTACATGTTAGTGTACCTTATGGACGCAATTTTTCTTATGATTCCATTTCCCCTGATGAATTGGAATTGGAACATAACTTTCCCTGAACCCATTCACAAATATCACTCTAAGTTGTGGGAAGAAAATGAAAAAAAATTATTTTACGAAATTTTCCATTTTGTGGTGATACCCATGCATAAAATGTTTTTCGGTTGTGACCCTCCTCGCATTTCTGATGCAGTTTCAAATAACCGCAAGCAAATAGCAGACTGGTTCATTGAAAAAAGCTTCTCCTACATCAGGGCTTATGGGTGCTCAATTCCCCCTCACGTGCTTCCAAAATCTCTTTCGGATAGACTAGTGTGTAGGGAAGTGGCACACCAAATAATAAAAGGTGGTATTGGAATATAGCTAAAGGCAGATCAAAAGAAGTCCTAGACCATCTTCCCTGTGCACATCGGGAAATTTTCATTACTAAATTTGGGACATTCTAGGGTGGAAGCAAAAGCACTCAAAGAAATTAAACTGGTAAATATTGAGTACAAGAGGCATGAACCTTATCAATTAGTGAATAAACACTTGATACACTATAATATGAAAGCCTATGAACATGAGGAGTCCCCTTGGGATGACGTGTTCAAAGGGACCAAATCTTATAAAGAAGTGTTGGAAAGAGTACATACATTGTTGTCTGACCTGCAATTTAGCTTTCGGACCTTTCAGAAGCATCGACGGAGTGGTCTGCCCCAAGTACTTCAAGGGGAATAAATTACCCTCCCCCATGAGAAATAAAGCATTCCACTAGGTTTCGAGCAAGAAAGCGTTCCACCAAGTTTCGAGTAGAAAGCACCAAAGAAAGGAAATCCCGAAAAGGCCCTACACGATGTGGAAAGGCCTCCACCAAGAAAAAATACCAAAGCACAAAAAAGGTCAGGAAGACCTCCCAAGTCCAGTAAGTCTAATCCCACTTCATCACCAAAGTTTGATGTCAACACGCCTAAGGCGGCAGGAGGGAAAGGATATACAGAGCTAGGGAGTCCCATAGCCTCCTTAACTCCCTTATAGTTCACTTTTGGATTGCCAAAGATGGGAGCTCTTTTTGTTGATGACCTTACCTCCATTCCCATAGATGAGATTACTCCCTCCGATTATTTTTTCAGTAGAAAAAGGAAGGTCATCCTAAAACAGGAGATGCATAAGAGGGAGGGGAACATGGTTAAAAAAAATAAAGTCCTGATAGACGGAAAAAATTTGGAGGAAGAAGATTTCTCTACAGAGGTAGTAGGTTCCATGGGAGCCATGGCAACAACCAACGTTTTTACCGTGGGAAAAATCATAACAAGGATAAAGAAGAGTGATGAAATCATAGCACAATTGTGAGAGCAATTAAATAATGTTGAGGAAAGCATTAGAGAAGAAATGAGTAAAAGTTTGGAGTAGACAAGGGCTACCGAAAGGTTAGAGGTTCAATCACTCAAAATGAGTTTGGACAAAATGAGCCAGGAAATACAAACAAATCAGCTACATATTACTCAACAAAAGGAGCACGCAGAACAGTTGCAGGCTAGATTAATATCAATGGAAGATCAGATTATAGACTTAAAATCTTTCCAGGCCCAGTCACTGGAAGTGCATTTAAAAATAGAAATTGAACAGCAAAAATTGATTTCCAAGATAGAAATTATTAAGAATTAATATCAAGAAGTAGATAATGCCTTTGAAAATATCATCCTAAGAGAGAAGGAATCCAAAGCAGTGAGGATTGTTAATATTATGGTAGCTACGGGAGGTATGTACCTCCACGTGTAAACCTGATGAGAATAGAAGACTCCAGAAAGCAAGAGAAAACCCTAATGAGTTGGCTAATAACCCTAGAAGTCTTTTCGGCTCAAGAAGATAATTTATATTAGGTTATTAGCCTCCAAGATAAGAAGTCAGCCATAAATAATAATAATATACTGAACAGACACGTATCTAGAAGGAGAAGTCAGCCCCAGCAAATCTGGCAGAACCACTATAAATACAGGGCGCCAATTCTCATTTGACACATCTCAGAATTGCAGAGCAGCAACTGGTGTGCATTGCAGTTCCCATTTTGGTGCACACGTGTGGAGGAGAGTTGCAGGTGCATCTGCTACAGCAACCAATCTTGGGTGTTGGCTTTGACTATCTCTTGGCTAGGGTTTGGACTATCTGATCAGCTATTGTTGGTGTGCTATCCTTGGAGGAAGATGCGCTACACCTTGTTTGGCTATCTAGCCTAGGGTTTGCTTCCAGAGTAATTCTCAGTCAAGGTTGAGGTGCTCAAAGAGTGGCTTCGGCCTATGGTTGGGTGACGAGGGTATCGTCAATGGTAAAATGAGCACACAATATTATATATTCTAACAGGTTATGGGCCCACACCTCCTTCATTCAGTTTAAAACGCTGGAAGGAAACATAACCGCTAGGATATTGAGCTCACTAAGGAACTGTCGCTAGGGTTACTAGCAGAAGAAGCTCCCAAGACATTGCCACTAGGGTTACTAGCAGGAGCAATTGCAGAAACCCTAATCCTCTTATTGAGTCACCTTAAGTGAATGAATTGACCTAATCTTCGGATAGATCAGTGTGCCCTAGCCCGACGCATCTCCTGATACTCTTAGCAAACCAAGACGTGAAGTTTGAATTTATGGTCAAATCTAGGGTTTGACCAAGTCAAGCAGCCATGACCAACTCTATGAAGTATGAGAACAAGTTAGATGGAGCCTCTAACTTTAGAGCATGGCAGACAAGGATTGACCTCATCCTTGCCAAGAATAAAGTGTTAGATATCGTGAAAGGAAAGATCATGAAGCCGGAGTTTGAAGAAGGAAAAGAGAAGGAACCACAAAACATTGCAACTATGGAGAAGTTCAAAGATGTTGACATCAATGCCTTGAGTATCATAGTGGATTCTATAAAAGACCACTTGATACCCTACATCTCCCATCTTGACTCATCAAAGAAGATGTATGATACCCTAACAAATCTCTTCTCAGTCAGAAACATTGGACAAGTTATGAGTATGAAGAATGAGCTCTGTGACATGAAGATGAATGATGATGACAAGCATAACATCATACTTTGTAAGAATCTCCCAGTTAATAGATCGACTACAAGCTATTGAAGAGATCACTTCAGAGAAGGAATTGGTGAACATAGTACTCAATGGTCTTCCCAAAACGTGGGATGCATTTGCCGCAAACATGAACACAAGGAAGGAGTATCTGACATTTGAATAACTTTGGACTTGTTGTGCTCAAGAAGAATCAAGGATCAATGCAAAAGAGAAACCCCAAAATAAGTACGGCGATCAAGCTTTCACAGCAAGATTCAAGAACTTCAGGAACAAAAGGAAATTTGGTTCAAGGAGGAAGCCAAATCAAGAGAAAGACATTTTAGAAGTGAAATGATTCAACTATCGAAAGTATGGTCACTACAAGAATCATTGTCCCGAGCTAAAGAAAAGGAAGGAGAAACACGAAGCATCGATTGTTGAAGAAAAGGAACCTACAAAGAAGGCCAAGCAGGATGGAAGAGACTTCTTCTTCTAAAAGGTAACAATACTCTTCTTATTTCTTGTACATATCTTGTTTGCATCATCTCTGTACATATCTTGTATATCTATCTCTTGGAAGATAATATGTTCCAAGAAGAACTATACCTATGGAAGAACAAACAAGATGAAAATAGATATCATTAGATAATACACATGAAAGGATGAAATACAAATCATGTGGAAGCTATTGCAAGATAAGTCGAATCAATCATGAAAAGACTTAGAAAAAGCAAAGACAAAAAGAAGTCAACAATCAAGAGGAAATTGGAAAAAGACTTATGACATTTTGTAGAAAACAATAATACAAAAGCGTGGACTCTGTTAGACAAGAAAGCCAATTATATATTGCAAAAGACAAGAAGGAAGAAGATGGAAGCATGGACTCTGTTAGACGGAAGGAGCCGATTATATGCACTTATACATGAAGCAAGGATTAGGAGGGAGCTAATCCTATGATCCATTGAAGATGATGAAATATATATATCCATGGTAGCAACCATGAAAGACAGTACGTGTTCAGTTCAACTGCAGAAGAAGACTTCTTAGAAGAGAAGCCTTAAAGTACTCATGGTTGTCCATCCAGATCCATGATCCTATGATGAAAGGAAGAAGTGGAATCTCTAGGGCATGGAATCTATAAGAAACTCCATGGACCCAAGAGTTAAAGAAAAACATGAAGAAGAACATGAGGATTCCGAGAAAGAAAGAGAAACCAGAACAATCGGTCATTGTATCAAGAATCACAATATTACCATCTTGATATGAACTCACTAAAAGCAATCAAGCAGAAGAACCGAAAGTCATGATGAAGAACAATGTATTGAATGAAAGCATTGCGAGATCTAGAACTAGAGGTTCTCCCAGATGGAGGGAGAATACTATGATGATTACTTGTTCCAGTAAACCAGACTTATCTCTACATAAGTCATTATATCATCTGCAACATCCATGCGTTGGAATTCTACATCAGATGAATGCAAAGAATGTTCTCTAGAGAAATTGAATAAAGAGAGTATGAAGAGAAATCTCAAGACTTTGAGGCATACCAGAAAGAGACTCTTGTATGCAGATAGAAGAAGATAACTTGGTGGAGAACCTCCAGTGCACAACAGAAGTGTGGTGAAGATTTCCTATAAAGATGACTACTCAGTAGATCAGATCTCATGATGACAGAAGAAGTGCCACATGGATATGTTCCATCTTTCCAAACTATGATATACTCTATTGTTTAGATCTACATGAAGCCTTCACAGTGTTCCAGACTAAAGTACATTTGAAATCAAGCATTGCATTATCCATGATGAAGTCCAGAAAGGAGAAAATGATTATCCAATACATATCTCCACAGATGAGCAGATAAGCAAACATTTTGGTAAAGCCTCTATCCAATATGAAAGAGTTTGCGTACTCAAGATGGAGCTCGTGGAAACAACTTCCTTCTTATTGAAAAAGGAAGAAATGACTCTCTGAGTTAGGAGGGAGCATTGAAAACATTATTAAATACATTCATTTTCAAGATTGAAAAATACTCCATCTTGGACAAATGCTTTCCTGTTCGGAAAGTGGATTGATATTTCTGACAGACAGTCACTTCCCATTGTGGTTAACATGGGAATTAGTATGATTGTTGATGTATCATAGACAATGACTTCCCATTGTGGTTAACATGGGGAGTGGTCTAGGCCAGTCTCTCTTCTTGAGGGTTACTCAAGAAGACTGGCCCGCCTCGCCGGACAACGATTTCTCATTGTGGTTAACATGAGGAATGGTCTGCTTTGGAGGTTGATGTAGGACAATCTTTTCCACTTGTGGTTAATAGAGGAAATGGTATGGACGGATATTACTTAGGGTTTATAGATTCTCTCCAAGGTGCGCTTTGATTAGTGTAGGAGGAATGGCCCAGGGTGGGGAATGGTCCAGGCTCAGCAATCAGGGACAGACATTCCTTAGGGTTTATACATTCTCTCCAGGGTGCACTTTGATTAGTGTAGGAGGAATGGCCCAGGGTGGGGAATGGTCCAGACTTAGCATTCCTTAGGGTTATACATTCTCTCCAGGGTGCACTTTGATTAGTGTAGGAAGAATGGCGCAGGGTGGGGAATGGTCCAAGTTCAGAAGACAGGACAATTATTCTTCCTTGCTTGAGAAGAATAGTCCAAATATCTCATTATTCTACTCTGAGGCAGATATTCTTTCAGAGCTCACAAGATGTGAGTGAAAGATTGGCCCAGATAATTCAGTTTATATCTTAACATTGTTTCTATGCAGGTTGTTATCATATGTTTGTTATGAAGATAGTATGATAGTAGATAAAGACTACTGTGGTGGATATGTTCCACTGTTCGTGACTATACGTTGTTGATCAAGTACTTGTGTGTTACTTGGTGTGGTAGTGTACCATTGGATTGTAGTTATGTACTACTATGAATAGACACAGTTGTGTTCTATCTTTGTTCTAATTACCTTGAAGACTATCACCAGTTTATTGGAGATAATTATCATCCAGACGAATGATGAACAGAGATTTTCCAGACGGAAAATAGTTCAGATCATTTACTCTTCTAGATTATAAGAATGGCTCTTGTATCACTCTATGGTGTGAGTGACTTATCCAACATCATGTCTAATTACTCATATGAAGTATGGTTTCGAGAGATGATGCATCTGATGGTGATGGTGATGCTCATGATCTAGTCATGAGATAGTCTAGACGACTATATTGATGCTACCAGGTAAATGGTATGTTTTTGTGCTCAAGACCATTACCTGTAATACCTCCCTATCTAGGAGGGAGTGTTAATATTATGGTAGCTGCGGGAGGTATTTACCTCCACGTGTAAACCTGACGAGAATAGAAGACTCCAGAAAGAAAGAGAAAACCCTAATGAGTTGGCTAATAATCCTAGAAGTCTTTTCGGCTCAAGAAGATAATTTATATTAGGTTATTAGCCTCCAAGAGAAGAAGTCGGCCATAAATAATAATAATATACTGAACAAACACATATCTCGAAGGAGAAGTCGGCCCCAACAAATCTGGCAGAACCACTATAAATACAGGGCGCTAGTTCTCATTTGACACATCTCATAATTGTAGAGCAACAACTGGTGTGCACTGCGGTTCCCAGTTTGGTGCACACGTGTGGAGGAGAGTTGCAGGTGCATCTGCTACAACAAGCAGTCTTGGGTGGTGTCTTGGACTATCTCTTGGCTAGGGTTTGGACTATCTGATTAGCTATTGTTGGTGTGCTATCCTTGGAGGAAGATGTGCTACACCTTGTTTGGATATCTAGCCTAGGGTTTGCTTCCAGAGTAATTCTCAGTCAAGGTTAAGGTGCTCGGAGGGTGGATTTGGCCTATGGTTGGGTGATGAGGGTATCGTCAATGGTAAAATGAGCACACAATCTTCTATATTCTAACAAGGATTACTCTCCAAAAGGCAATCATATATTCGACAGGTGAAGAGGCAGTTGAAACTATGAAAGTATTAGCCACAGAGCAAAACAGAGGTGACATCATGCTCAAGTTATGGGAAACCAACATAACTGAAAGAAAAAGAATAGCCAAAGAAATCAGAGATGACTGTGAAGAAGTTTTTGATCTTCTAGACAAAGGGTCATTAAATATTGGAAAAGGCCAGTGTACAGGACTTTTGGGACAGATCAATATTGTAAGACATAAATTAAATTTTAGGGAAAATTTGAGTGAAATCCAAATGGAAATTTCACAACTAAGAAAAATCGATGTCATCCTAGTGGACAGGTTGTTAGTTGAGACAAACTTAAAGCTGTAGTATATAAAGTTTATAGATAAAGGAGTGGATGACCTCCTTTCTAAGATTCAGAGAAAGGTTTATCTGTTCGAGGCAAGAGATTTTCTAGAACCCCCCAGAAATTTTACACAGTTCCTGGAGAAATGTATTAAATGTATAGAATCAAAATAAGGAGAGTCATTGGCAAAGTAAAAGTATTATTTGGAAGGGATTTACTTCCCAAAAAATGGAAAAATGAAGAAGATCATGAAAACGGTTTTGGATCTACTTTTTAACAAATAGTTAGTCTCTAAGAATTAGGAACTCACCAACCGTCCTAAGATTGGTGGTTTTGTATAAATGTAATTTTTCAAGACTAAGAAAGGGCTTTTTCTAGAGGGATTGTAAAGAGATAGCTTCGTTTTACCTGAATTAATACAATATAGATTGAAGATTCCAGATCTGGTCAAGCCCGAGTTATGTGTTTCTCTGCCATTCTATTTTTTATTCCATACTTTTGTTTGAAGTGTTTCATGTGGTAATTTCTATTATAGTAATTAAAACAATCAGATTATCTAATTGTTTGCAGTTTTTCCTCTGTATCAGCTTTCAGCGGATATAAGACCTATGAACGTTTTAGGACTCTGAAACTGCATGCTTCTGCAAAGTTATCATCCATTTTCTTGTATTAACTTAAAATGAGATTCTTCTTAAATTGATGCCTCATTTTCGTTATACAACTACATGTTTCCTTTTTCTTCATTCTGACCACTATCTCCTTTAAAATTTAACTCAGATACTAGAAAAGGCCTTTATTTATGTTATATTATTAATTCATAAATTGGAATTTCTATTTTTATAATTTTGAACCAGAAATTTGCGACCCTCGAAAATATTCTTGATTTACAAAAAAGAAACCCTCAACTTTCATGATTGTTCTAGTTACCAGATAGCCCAATATAGAAACCGGTCTATCAAATCAAACAAGCATTGCATTAAACCTATTCAATACCATCTTACAAACAACAAATACACAGGTAGAACTTGAAAGAGCATGGGCTGCAATTGAAAGGGATATTAGCATTCAAGAACAATGGGAAGCTAGACAAAGACAGTTAAGGAATCAATCGTGATCTCAGTTTCCTTAAACTTTTTTCTTTTTACCGATTAATTATCTCTACCTTTTTTGGATGCCTTGACGGTACACTTTATAGCCTTAAAGTATAAACTTAGGAACAACAACAATGATCCTCTTTGGTTTCCTAAACTTATTTCCATCAAATGCGTGAAGAATGATCTCTTGGCCATTTCCATCAATGACAACACTTTGAAGAAATGTGCAATTGACAACTACGATGACTGTATAAACCACTACTGTGAAATTTGATTCAGAGGTAGGTGGTGGGGATAATATGAATAATTATGTGTTTCCTTGCTACTTGCTCTATTCCATCTGCATCATGATGTTGATTAGGAAGAAATTAATCAAACCATTGATTTATGCAAACCAATATTAGTGCAATGACCATTTTCTAAGGATACAACCACATTGAAGAAATGCCTCCAACCTAAAATTACAATTTTATCAAATCCAAAATTAGAATTTCAATCAAGATTGTCTAGACATATTCTAATAACAATAAATTGAAACAATTTAAAATTGTATGACATTTACCCTTCTTTAATATTTAAAATTATACAAATAAAATAGTCCTAAACATTGTTATATTAATGATGCATCCTCTTTCTGTGGACATGATTTAATAGAAATGGAATATTCTTTGTCATCCTCATAAATGAAAGGTTCAGATTAAGCACAATAACTTCCTTGCATGTCAAAAGTTGGTCGTTAGTCATTGGTGAGTGTGATTAACATTAATTAGGTATTTATACTTCCTCCATACATCTCTAGTCCTATTAACCTATCCTTTCATGGGGTTGCATGAACCATTCCTATGGATGTACCATTGGCCACTTAATCTTACTCAAGCAATCAATATTTTAAATTAACTATGTTGATGCATGCAAACATCTAATTGATGTATTAATTCATATCCATCAATGTATTATAAGGATCAATAGGTTGGTGGAAAATCAATTGATATTTTACCCTTTTGTTCCACACGAGATTTCGGTTCTTGTTGAGCTCATCTTAGGACACTTGTGTTATCTTTTAACAGATGTGTCACCCTAGCCAAAATCCCCACCTGACAATGTCTTCCACCCATATTGACCTGCCAAAATGTGTCTTATGGACAAAAATAAGGGCTATGCCCCATCTCCTCCCCATAGAATAAGTAAAATAACATTAAAAGTAGTGGTATTTCACTTGTGTCGAAAACAACTCTCACTTATTCTACACCTATCAAGTCATTTCACAAAGTCGGACTAGAGTCAAGCTCAATAGGGTCTTCTTTCCCCGCTAATTCTTCCAAGCTCGTTTCCCTGGATGTGGTTTCTCTATATAGTAGATAGGGAAAATGGGGATCTCATTAATCCATTTATGCGCATCACTAATTAGATGATAGGTCATTTGGCTACCTTAATAAAGTCATAGTTACTCTCGTCGTTTACCCGTGCTTGGTTGGATTTCTTCACTCTGACATGCAGAGCACTAGGAATAAATCACATTGCGTTAACATTCGTAGGGACCATTGCAATGCTTTTTTTTATTAAACAGTCGGATTCCCCTTGTCCATACCAATTTTGAGTCGATTGTACTTATAAGGTTATATATTAATTATATTAAGGTTTGATATTAATTAATATATATGTGTGTGTGTGTGT
>ML829648.1:40040-57528 GCA_009831015.1 Picea engelmannii
TCATGTGCACTTGATTCTCACACTTAATCAATTTCTTTTCCATGAATATTAATAATAATTCATGTGTACTTGGTATTTTGGCCTTCATGTAATATATCCCTCCTCCACATTGACTAGGGATTATGACATAGGTTATTCCATGGGTCAAGGTGTATGAGACACTTATATGACACTTCACAACACTTAGGGAGAAGTACCTAGGTGTGCAAATTTCATGCGTAACACCCATTCATACTAAAGAGCAGTGCATTGATAGTGAATCGTCACCAAAACATGGTGCTCCTGAGAAGCCCCATTCAAGTGGGGTGCATCCCCACGATGTTTCTATGACTGAGGCCCATGATGGTAATATGGTTGTATATTAATCATATAATTAATAATTTCATACTTATAAATTTTGTACTTCTAATTTTTTTTACTTATACATTTACAGTTGTGTCCTTATAAATTTTGTGGTTTCAATGGCAGAGAATGTTGTACTTGAGGCTCCTTCACCTGAAGAGAAGTACATTCCGACAATGATTCCAACGGTGTCGACTAGTGCACCACGTAAATAATTACATTGCATAGGTTTTTTTAAATATTATTGAACTGCTTCAATGATACTTAAAAATTGGCCATATAATTTAATATTTTTTGTTTTTGTAGGGGATGCCCCCTCATAGTGGCCTCCACACCATTAGTACACGACCAGGTGTGCTATGTATGAGAGGAGTCAAGAAAACTCAATTGTTGAAGAGCCCCCAAAAAATGAAGATGTGGATGTTGATGATTTACTTAAGAACTAGAAATAACGTAATAAGAGGCCTAAAAAAATGATGATGTATAATATTAGTATAAGACAGATTGATGTACATATAGCTAGTAGAGTTGGAACATTTTTTGGATGAAAAACCTCATTTATAAAAACCATTTTTTATGACATATGCCTTTGAATGAGTTCTTGCATACTTTTTGTTGCATTACCTTTGAACGAGTTATTGAATACTTTCTTGCACTTATGTTAGTAAAATATGAAATATAGATGGTTAGTAATGTATGGATAGAGAGATAAAACAAATCCAATTCTATTAATTTTTATTACTTATGTTCAAAGAAAAAGGAAATCAAACAACTTTGTACTTATTTTATCTTAACTTTCTTGCTTAGCTTTACAATCACTTTTTATCAATTTTGAATATTTTAATGCATATTTTCTATTAGAATACAGATTGGGTATTGGGAAATTAGGGCTAGAGTGCATTAATAGAGGAGGACAAGAGAAGATCCAAAGTATTCTTCAAACTCCATAAAATAAGACTCTAAGGAGACCTAGATCTTTACAAAATTACATCTAAGAGCCAAATATTAGTCTACAGGGAAAAATTCTTAGACGAATTTGTTAATCATTATTAGGAATTGCCACTACAAAATTTCTCATGAACGCTTCTAGAGATGGTCTTAAATAAATGCCATGAAATAATTTCCAAGTGAATAGTTGACATCAATAATATTTGTAAACTTCCTCTTGGAGTCATTGATTTGAAGAAGGCCTTAAATTCTAGGGTTATCATAAATCCCTAAGGCTCATTTGGTTGTCTTGTGATGTTTTTTAAGCAACATGGGATATCATTATCCAACCCTAGATGAAATTTATTGAAGGACCCTTCAAGTAATATTACCAAGCCATACAATTAATGAGGGTATGATCAAATAAATTGTGCAAGGAAGTGTTAGAAAAAAAGGATCGCAGAGCAATAAAATAAAATAAAATGCAGAAATAAAACACAAAAGATACAAAATACAATAGAGACACATATATACATGGTTCACCCAATGTGGGCTATGCCCACCAGAGAAATTTCTAGGTCCTTCCTTTTATTATTCAGCAAATGAAGGGATACAACCTACAACACACCCGTTGTAACTTCCTCTTCTTTCTCTCACGGTATCCTTTGTCAAAATACAATATTCGCAATGATACATAGCAACAATTCATTTCCCTCATAAAATAAGGTTTCCTTCTAGAGGAAAAAACCCTAACATAATTTATACCATGATATCTGTGACCTTATAATGAATGGTCCAGATTTACTATGAAATCACAATATATATTTACAAGTCAATTTTTCCTTCAGGGGCCTGCTTTCCCTTAGACCCCCCAGCCGAGGGGATCGCCCCCCTGGACCTTGCAAGGGGGAAATCCCCCCCTGCAACTTCCCCGCGTGGAGGGGTGTATAGTCTTTCGGGGTGTAAAGTCTTCATGGGGTATAAACACAACTGAAAACAAAAACCTCTTAATCAAGAAGATAATGAGGCTCCACAACCAACAAGAAGTGATCTTGAGATCATAAATAATTAGTGGTCAATTAAATTACTCAATGTGAAATGATTTTTCACAAGGATCATGATGGATTAGTTACTCTTTCTTGCAAGAATTGTTGGACAAAAAGAAAACTAGGTTCGCTAGAAGGGGATCGATTTGGATAACTTGTTAGTCTAGGAGAGGACATAATAGGTTGAGCAATTCAATCAAGAGGTGTTGTTCCCAAAATATCCTTTGAGAAGGATTATGTGAATGAAATTTTGGTTTTTGTAAGTATTAAGGTTCCCAAATTTGTCATTTCATTTCAAATGTGCACATGACATTATTCATAAATACCCTTATCTGTTTTATCATTTTGGTTTTTTTCAATCCAATGGACTTACTACTTACATTCATTTCTCTTTTATGATTGCACCATAATGTGTTCAACGACTCCATTAATAAACAATGCATTCCTTGTATATTTGTCTCTTACATTTATTCCCAATCCCATGCATCTCTAAAATACAACATAACTTCTAGGAGCAACGTAGGACCTAAAGAAGGGTTATAAAGATATGATTTTATTAAGATTTTGTCAATTACATTCTTTGAGACATGGGGACGAGGTACTCAACGTAGGATCCACATTAACAAAAAATAATAGTATTAAAGTGAAAGTAAAGACCTTGAAATCCAAAATAATGGTCATTCAATTGTATGGAATTATTTTTGCGGTATTCCTTTTAGACCATAGCTCCTCATCACTACATTTGCATTGAATGAATTGATTATTTCTCTAACAACATGAATCTTGAATTTTTAGTATTAATATTGCTATATTATCATAGGGTACAAGATTTGGTAGGAAGATCTCAAATTGTTTTGTTGGAACTTCTGATAATATTTTGAATAAAATCTAATTGGAAACAATAATGCTAATTGTGTTTCAAAAACAAGACCAAAAAGGTGGGATTTACTATCGGATGCATAAATTGTTTCCTTACGGACATTCTTCATATTTTCAATTCTTCAGAAATAATTACATTGTACAAATGATTTGTAGCTATCTCTATTTCCTTTCCCCTTGTCCATGTGGAGAATACCGAACTCTTGTCAAGTTTGGGTGGATTGCTCATCCAAACTAATTTCCTAGATGACTTCTTCTCTACATTTCTTTCATTTTCCAAAATAAATTTCAAGACATAATAGTTAATAGGTCGGTCCATTTTCAATTGAGTCTATCCCAAGTTGTTGAGTGGAGTATTGTTATCCTCCCCACCCATGACCAATTCTTTCTAGTGACATGTTGAGCTCTTAATGAGTATATTGTTGCATTGGCCTTGATCCTTGAACAATCCAGTTTACCCTGGGTACAATCCTTGGATTGAGGGATAGCATAGCACAAATTTGGATTCCATGGAGGAATTGTGTTGGTGAGACACGTGGGCTATAATTATTGCATTTATGGATCATATTTGTATCAGAACAATTGAAACATTGATCATGGCACAATTTACAAAACTTAAAAGAGAATTAGAGATAGCATGGGTAAACCAATGATGAGAGAAAGGTTAGAAGAATTAAGGGATAGTAATATGTAGCTCCAAGAGGAAAATGGATACTTGAAGGAGCACACACACACACACACACACACACACACATATATATAGATGTTTGATTGGAGGATAGCACATTTGGAAAAATACCATAAGAACTCCACAAAACTATTTTCATTGTTGAAGAACCATTTTGTTGAATGTCAAGACTCTATCACCATTGTTATGGCCTACTGGGACAAAAGAAAATTTCAACTTGTACAGTTGGGAGTGAAGGTAATTCAACTAGATAGTTGGTAGGATGAGAGGCTCACCCAAATGATGACTTGACTGCACCAACCATTAGTAAAGAATGAGGAATCATTAACAAAGCTACAATACATTGTACATGAGATTAATGAAGGAAATAAATCATCCATTCCTATTACAAAATCCAACACCATGATTGATATAAATATGGTAATCTCACAATCAAATATTTCTCAAAAGGATTTTGGTGATTTTGAATAGCATAACAAAGGCATGAGTTCCAAAATAATAAGGAAGATGGCCTACGATGGTCAAGGGATATTTAAGAGAAGTTAAGGAATTATAATCCCTGTTGTATTTGAATTGGAGGTCAAGAATGAAGGTCTAGGTTTTGGTGGAAAAGATGAAAATGACATGACCACCAAGATCACTTTTTTGAAGGTGAAAGATGTTTCCCTATCCATCATAAGAGAGAGTACCAATGAATAAATATGGTATCATGCTACCACTCCATACTTCTTGTGTCAAACTATAGAAGGGTAGCAATGATGGACGTTAAAAGACTCAATATGCACCAACACTCATAACAAGTAGCAAGCCAATCAACTGGAGGAACAATAAGAATGCCAAGAGGTATGCATAAGAAAAGACATACATTTTTTTCGTTGTTACAAGAACAAAGGCCATAGCACTACCATAGTTATATATATATTTTTAAGAACACTTATAGTTCTTTTGTCTTTTGATGCCGCATCGTCTCACTCCCAACGATTAAAAACATGGCTGATATAGATACTATGTCGATGAATAGTTTCTAGGTTGTCTGACTTCCAATGCCCCAAAACATGGCCAATATAGAAACTTCTTCGATGAATAGTTTCTAGGTCATCTCACTGCCTACAAATGAAATATCGATGAATAGTTTCTAGTTCATCTGACTTCTGACAAATTAAACGTCGAAATTGGACGACCATTTTCACAAATGTAGAATTGGGCCTTCGATGACACATATCCATCATAGACATCAAAACTGAGACGACCAATAATTCCATCGGAAATGAGATGGTACCAGAATCGACGTTTGGAGGGGCCAGGTTTTGTCGGTATCCAGACAACATTACATCGACATTACGTCAAAAGTGTCGTTGGAAAATGTTTACTAGTGGTCCTATGGTGGTTCAACCCAAGAAGACTAAGGATATTCAAACCTATGTTTATCTAAGGAGTCTCAACGTAGCCTGCATCCATGAAACTTTCCCGACACCCTTCACAGATGAGGTGCTGGAAAATGTTGGTGGTTGATAGGCCTAATCTTTCATAGATGGATTCTCAGGGTATCATTAGGTTCAGATCTTAGAGGAATGTTAGGCCAAAACCACCTTTGTAACCGAATGGGGGTCATTTGCATACACGTTCATACCCTTTGGCTTGAAAATTTCCTATACAGTGTTTTCCCGAATAGTGGTCATAGACTTCAAGGAATTCACCCATAAGTTTCTTGAAGTATACTTGGACGATTGGATTGTGTTCAATTTGTTGAAGGAACATATGCAAGCCATTTGAATGATGTTAGATCAATGCTACTAGCTACATATATCTTACAGAAAATATTTAAAACATATTGGCAAGCTACGCATGTGATGACTTGATCCTTTCTAACTAGTCTACATCAATGAAGCAGGTGCTTCCAAGATGGAAACCTTACAAGGCCAGCTGCTCAAGGGAATCATTAATGACATCAATTTGAAGTTTTACTATGGCCCACAGGGGTCAACCATCATTTAGTTCCATCTCTCATCTTTGAATCTTAGTAAATTAGGATTAGTGTAGAATGTACAACATGTAGCATATCTCATAGTCGGCATAATTTACCCATTTTACAGCAAAACACTCACATCAGTCATGCAGGTGGACTTGATAGATTGACAGTTTTTGTAGATTTTCCAGACTTCCAAATCCGTATGATTATTTTCCATAAGTACAAAGTCCTAGTCCTAACTAAAAATTCACGTGGTATTTGGAGGAGTTTCCTGGCTATTTAGTTCATTGAAAGGGAAATTAATCCACTATGGGCAGTTCACAGATGCCACAAGTACATAGTTAGTTATACCAACACATTCTCCAACAAGCATCTCCAATATGGTGGATCTGGCATATCGATCTCCCCTTAAGTCACATTTTATCACCGCTTTCTACTTGTTCCCAAAGCCATCCCATCCATTGAAATATTCCTTTATATCCTTTGTCATCTTCCCCACCATATTCCCTCTATATATACCCCCTCGATTATCTCATTGGAGTAATTCTTCATGCCCCATACCCTACCACCTCCACCTATGAATTCCTTCGTCGTCCCATTGGTATTTCCCCCAATTACCTTACCTTTATCATTTGTTCCCCACTCACCTGTCATGGCGTGTCTTAGTATATTGTCCATACTATATTCTTTCCCATTCGATCGAGCAACTCAATAGCCTACACTTAATTTTTCATGAAGATTTCCATTATTTCACCAACTACTTGGTCAAGTCCCTTCCTCTTTGTTTCCTAGAAAGGATCATCTCAGGGCCACTTAGTTCCCTAAACTGTGTTTTGTACTTGCAAATTTTCATTATATTTCTTCGCCCAAAGTTGGTTGAACAACCACCATGCATCATCCCATTTTCTTATAGGAATGGACCCTAATCAATGGCTCTAGCCTTTCTCTCATCCATTGTCATGGATCCCCCTCTAGCAACAG
Source organism: Picea engelmannii (assembly GCA_009831015.1). Taxonomy (NCBI): domain Eukaryota; kingdom Viridiplantae; phylum Streptophyta; class Pinopsida; order Pinales; family Pinaceae; genus Picea; species Picea engelmannii. The sequence continues at coordinate 46,873 of ML829648.1, forward strand.
TGAGCCTAGGGAAAATACGTATATCCATTCTTGTTGCTATTATCCCTACTATCACATCTCACCATGGATCCTCAACCCTCCAATAGTAGAAATATTGAGGCTACTAGCTCGGTCTGGTCCTCTTAGAACAAAAAGAAAAGAAGAGAATGATACTCTCTCTTGATGGAGCCTAAATTATCTTCAGTGGTTAGTGTTTGATGGTGGGATTTAAATTGATCCCTCATTCACCTTCGCAAACACCAATGGAGGTTTTGGGTTGAGAACCTGACTGCATGCACTCCAACTCCATATTTCACCATGAGGCCTACTTGATTCATTCTAGGACCTGGGTCAAGTTGCAACTACAACATGCATAGATGATTTTCTCTTACTTAAGATCGACCACAATCATAGCTTGTTTTGAAGAAAAATGATTTGCTCTAACTCAAATTGTCCACCTTGATCGAATGTAGTAGATGGCTCGAGGATGAGCCAAGTAATAGTGGTGGGGGCTTGTTGGCACCCAAAGTTTTGGGTTCATTTTGTGCACGTGCACAAACATAGTTGTGCGTGCTCATTCCAATTTTTTATGCGCACATAAGGTAACACACAAAGAATGAAAAGGAGTGCATGCTAGACCGATTTTTGATAATGTGCGATAAGATTAAAATATTATCAAAGGTGCATCGGTCCCAGTTTTGATGTGCACCAGAAATCAAGAAGAAGCACACCGAAATCAAGAAAAGAATCATTGAGAAATCCTCTCGAATGATTACTGCTAGCAACACAAGGGATCGTGGAGCTAATAAAAGATGAGTTGGTAGGGAAGTTAATATTTCCCTGATTCCTGAAGGCTATGTAGAATGCAGGCAAGTTCTAGAAGTGTGCAAGGCCATTTTGTTAGTAGAGAAAGTGGAGCAAAGAAGAAAGGGGCAGAGCTCCCGAGCAGAGAAAGATATAAAAGGAAGCAACGATATAAAAAATGGAGATAGTTATAGGTTTAGATGAGATCCCTTGAGTCTTTGGTATCGCGATCACTCTGAGCCTATGTAATATTGTAATGTATTTGAATAAAAATTTATGTTTGTTATATGTATGATATTTTGAGGGAATGCACATAGCGCACCGTGTTGTACTTATGGGAATTTATATAAAAGGAGATATGAAGCTATGTTGCTATCTAATACAGTCTGTTTAATGTATATCATGTTTTCAGGATTGAAAGATATAATAAAGTTGTTGCAGTTTTGAGTTATTGTATGTTTGTCACATGTGATTTGGATATGTGTGTATTTTTTTACTTCTTAGTCCTAATAAATTGTCAGATATGAGTCATATAGAGACTCGCCCAGATGGATCTATATATGTTTAATCCTTCATTCCTATCAAAAGACCCTATTGTCTATTTGATTCTCTCTGCATCTCGAGTGAGACCTTCCTCGACCTTGGCCAAGGATTGATATGCCAGTGCTATGGGTGTTTTGTTGTTCAACTATGGACAAACCCTAGGTCTAAAATCCCTAGCGTTAAGAAGGACACACACAAGCATGGAACAAAACACCAACAAGGACAACACCCAATATGGTTGGTTTTAAGAGGGTTTGCAAACAAGTCCCTTATCAATCATTCTCCCCCATTTAACCATCTCAGACACAAGACTATCCAAGGTGTGGGTAGTCTCTACCTTATGTTAAGATACCAAAGATCCTTGTAACTTGTTTGACCATTAGATAGGTAGGATTTGTCTCAAAGGATAGATTTTGCATACAATAATCCCCTCTTACCCTTTCTAACTCTTTTGGTGTGTGCAAATGATAATTCACTTTTAAGTAAATAAAACTTGTAAAATAGAAGATGAATAATTTCTAGTAATGCATGTCTCTATTAATTAGTTTCCATTCTAAACTTTCATAATAAGTCGAACTAATTCACCCATAAATATACCCTCTAATTAAATGAGTAAAATTATATCTATACACATACTATTTTCATCAGTGGTCTTCTATTAATTAAAAGATTAAAAAAAAACATTGAATTAAAAAATAATAATAACATAGGTGGGGGGGTATGATTCCTAGAATTTACCCTTCATCCCTACCCCTAACCCTTTGTTGGAACCCAAAGTTTTGGGTTAATATCGCATGAATTTGTGCACGCCCATTTTATTCTTAAGCATGCGTAAGAGATTGCACGAGGATTGACAAGAAGCATGTGATGAACTAAGTTTTGATATTACGCACCAAGCCCAAGTTCTACCAAATGCACACAGTCCAAATTTTGAATTCGCACTAGAAATCAAGAAGACACATGCCAAAATCAAGAAAGGAATCATCGAGAAATATCCCCAAATGATTACTGCTAGTACCACAAGGGAATGTGGAGCAGATAAAAGATGAGCTCACGAGGCAATTAAGATTTCCCTGATTCCAGAAAGGAGATGTGAAATGTAGGAAGGTGGCAGAAGCATGTGAGACTATTTGTTAGTAGAGAAAGTGGAGAAGAATTGATAGAGAGAGAGAGAGAGTTCCATAGCCAAGACAAATATAAAGGGAAGCAAGGATGAAAAAGAAGAGGTTGTTTCTGCAATTGTTGTTAGTATTGAGTTGATTCACTATGTCATTATTGTGGTCTATTGTTGAAGATCTCACTCTGAGTCTCTGTAGTATTGTAATGTTGTAATGCTTCCAATTGTAAGCCTAAGTATTTCATATGTATAATGTCTGAAAGGATGCACATGGCGCAATTTATTGTAAATCTGGGGAATTATACAAAGAGGACATGAGACTTTATTTCTATCAAGTATGGTGTGCTTAATGTATACCTGTGTTTGATGGAATGAGGAGAATAATAAATCTATAGTGATTCTTCTCAATCATGTGTTTATCATGTGGTATTTGGATATGTGTGTGTATTGTTTTTGCATATTAATAGTAGTAGAATGCTAGCTATGGAATGTTTGAATGTCAACCCAGATGTATATTTGAGTGTTTATCCCTTCATCCCAAACACAAGACCAGATGGTCTATGTGATCCTCATTACGTCTTGGGTGAGACTTTCTTTAACCTCGACTGAATATTGATATGTCGATGCTTTGGGGTTTTTTTTTTTCAACTCTGGATGAACCCTGGGTCTTACCCCCCAACGTTAAGAAGGATGCATGTAAGCCAGAAATGGCCCAACAAATGGTTTTGTTGTTGGGATGAAAGGTAAATGGAACCATTTGTAGCCGAAAAATCGCCAAATGAATATAATTAATGGTGCATGACTACCATTGTTGAAATATGATAGATTTTGTGTAGTTGAGGCTAAGGTCGCACAACAAAAGTGTGACCTGGATTCTTTTCCTCCTGCAGAGGGCATCATTGCGATGATAGCGATTGCAAGAAAAAAAATAGATCATTGTAGCCTGGGATAAGAAACATAATATTTCATAAATATCACTTCTATGACCGAGAAGGCCTTGATATTGTTCACCCAACTCTCAAGCGCACAAGTTGTTGTCAACCCTTTAATTGAGAATATTAATACAATGGACTTGACATCTCCTCAAGTCATAAAAATCGAAGTTGATGCATCTATTCAACTTAGCCAGTATCTTCAAGGCTACCTTGATGAGCCTAAGTGCCAGTTTAACGAGTTAGTGCAAGAACTCAGAAACATAGTTGTGTATGTTGCGATAGTCATTCCATGTGGCAGTTGGCTCAAGGATGAGCCAAGAAATAGTGATGGGGGGTTGTTGGCACCCAATGTTTTGGGTTAATCTTGTGCACATGCACAAATGAAGTTTTGTGTTCCCTTCTAGTTTTGTGTGCGCCCCAGCTAATGCGTGAGGATTGACAAGAAGCGCACCCCGAACCGAGTTTTGATAGTGTGTGCCAAGTACAAGGTCTACCAAATGTGCATCAGTCCAACTTTTGACTGCACACGCAAAATCAAGAAGACGCACGTCGGAATCAAGAAATGAATCACCATGAAATCTCCCCAAATGATTACTGCCAACAACACGAGGGAGCATTAAGCATACAAAATATGAGTTGACGAGGCAGTTAAGATTTCCTTTATTCTGGAAAGGAGACATGGAATGAAATTAAGTGGTAGAAGCATGTGAGACTATTAGTCAATAGAGAAAGTGGATCATAATCGACAGAGAGAGAGTTCCAGATCCGAGAAGGCTATAAAGGGAAGCAAGGACGAAAAATAAGAGTTGCAATTGTTGTTAGTATCAAGTTGATTCACTAGGTCATTACTATGGTTTATTGTTGAAGAGCTCACTCTGAATCTATATAGTATTGTAATGCTTCAATTGTAAGTCTTAGTCTATCATATGTCTAATGTATGAAAGGATGTGCATGGAAAATGTATTGTAAATATGTGGAATTACCTAAAGAGGACATGAGACTTTGTTGATGTCAAGTATGTTTTTCTTAATGTATACATGTCCTTGATCGAATGAGAAGAATAATAAAGATACAGTGATTCTCATCTATTAAGTGTTTCTCATGTGGTATTTGAATATGTGTGTGTATTTTTTTTGCATATTAATAGTATTAGAATGTTATTTATGGAGTTCATGAATATCAACCTAGATGGATATTTGAGTGTTTATCCCTTCATCCCTGACACAAGACCAAATCGTCAATGTGATCCTCATTGCGTCTCAGGTGATACTTTCTTCAGCCTCGGCTGAATATTGGTATGATGATGCTTTGGGGGTTTTGTTGGTCAACTCTAGACAAACCCTAGGTATTAGCCCCCCAAGATTAGGAAGGATGCATGCAAGAATGAAAGAACCCAACAAGTGGTTATGGTGTTAGGACTTGAACCAGAGTCTCTCGGGTGAGAGCCGAGTATCCTAACCAACAAGACTTCAATAAAGGTTGAGGATGAGGATGAGGTCGTCTCGACAATAGAACTATTTGTTGGGAATTTTCATGCTTGTGTGTGTCCTTATTAACGTTCGGGGGTTAAAACCCAGGGTTCATCCATAGTTTACCAACAAAACCCCCAAAGCATTGGCATATCAATCTTTAGTCGAGGTTGAAGAAAGTATCATATAATATGCAATGAGGATCACAAATACCATCTAGTCTTAAGTCAGGGATGAAGGGATAAAGACTCAGAGATCCATTTGGGTTGACATTTAGGCATTCCATAGCTAACATTCTACTACTATTAATATGAAAAAACAATACAAACACATATCCAAATACCACATGAGAAACACATGATATAGAAGAATCACTGTATTTTTATTATTCTCCTCGTTCCATCGAACACATGTATACATTAAGCACAAAATAAGTAACAACAATAGATTTGCATAACCTCTTTAGATAATTCCCCACATTTACAATACATTGCACCATGCGCATCCTTTTGTACCTTAGACATATGACAGGCTCAGACTTACAATTGGAAGAACTACACCATTAGAATACTACAGAGACTGAGAGTGAGCTCTTCAATAACATACCACAATAATGACTCAATGAATCAACTCAATACTAAAAACAACTGCAAAAAAAACCTCTTCATTGTCATCCTTGCTTCTCTTTATATCCTTCTCAACTCTGGAACTCTCTCTCTATCAATTTTGCTCCACTTTCCCTACTGACTTACAATATCACATGATTTTTCCACCTTCCTGCATTCCATGTCTCCTTTATGGAATCATGGAAATATTAATTGTCTCACTATATCATCTTTTGTCTGCTCTAGATTCCCTCATGTTGCTGACAATAATTATTTGGGGAGATTTCTTGGTGATTCCTTTCTTCATTCCGACGTGCATCTTCTTGATTTCTGGTGTGTATTCAAAACTTGGACCAGTGCTCATTTTCTAGACCTTGAACTTAGCATACATTATCAAAACTCGGTCTAACGCGGGCTTCTTTTCAATCCTCGCGCAATATCTTGGGTGCACACAAAACTAGAATGGGCGTGCAAAACTTCATTTGTGCATGCACGCGAGATTAGCCAAAACATTTGGGTGGAAACATGCCCCCACCACTATTACTTGGCTCGTCCTCTAGCCAATTGTCTCATGGAATGACTGTTGCAACGGACAAAACTGTGTTTCTGATTTCCTACACGAAATCATTAGACTAGCGCTCAAGCTCATTGAGGTAGCCTTGAAGATCCTAACTAAGTTGAATAGCCACTTTAGCTTCAATTGTTGTGATATGAGGAGCTGTCAGGTCCATTGTGTTAATCTTCTCAATTAGAGGGTTGACAACAACCTGTGCATTTGAGAGCTGCATGAACAAGATCAAGGCCTTGTCGGACACATAAGTGATGATTTCAAAAATAAAAATGTTAGATGTGTTTCTGGACAATTATAAAAAAATGCATAGATTATTATTTTATTTATTTTAAGTATTACAAATAGTAGTTTCTATGTGATTGTGTACTAGCTCATTGTATATATTAATTATGGTTTTCTCTTATCGAAATGCAAGGAAATGAGTATGGTCATGAGCCAACCTTAAATTAATTGAATTATGTTCTAAGGAATGCCTATGAAAATATGGAAAAGGACATGAAACTTGTGCCATATTAAGTAAATTATAATTAATTTTGTTTCAAGCATGAGAATGCAATCCCTTTGATAAAGATTTTGTAGTTGATTGTTATTTGTATGCATGAGAATTCATTTAATTAATTAAATTATCATGTTTTTGTACTTACAATAACCTATTGAAGAAGAAGAATATCTTTATCCTTTAGAGAAAGATGATGACGACCACATATCAATAATCTTTATCCTTTATAGATCATTGATGATTGTGATAGCTTGATTTTATTGTTGTATCAAAATATTTGACATTGACAGGTCACTTGATTTACTATTGTAACTAAGATTCACATCTCCTTGGGTTGGTGATAGACCACTTGTTATAGGTAAAATGAATAATTGTTGTATATAAATTATTATATATTTATACTCAATTTTTCCTTCATCTTATGTAATTAACATTGATTGTGATATGTTTATACAAATGAATGTTATTGTGTACCCAAAGTAAATTCAAAATGAAAATGAAAAATGCTCATTGCAAAATGAAAATAATTATATTGTTATAAAATGTAAAATTATAAATCATCAATCTAATCAAACTCCACTTACTAACAAGATGTAACACCAACACTATAAAAAGATGAAAAACTAGAATCCAACATGTGACACAACCTAACTCACAATTAGCGATATCAAAATGCTTGACATGATGCAACAAGACCCAAAAAATGACAAAATGAGGATGCCATCATAAACATAGTGGCAATGGAGGATGCCATTAAGACATACCAAGCATAAATAAGAAGACCTACAATTACACAAAATTGAGATGCAATTGGAATTGGAGGCAATTGGGATGTTAAACAAGTCTATCGGGACAACGTCGAGACATAACCTATGACACAAACAATACACTACAAGGATGTTATAAGAGAACTAATAAGGATAACACAAAAATGAGATGCAATTGGATGCAATTAGGATGTTAAACAAGTCTATTGGGACAACGTTGACAAAAAACCTATGACACAAACAAGACACTACAAGGATGTTATAAAAGAACTAATAAGGACATCACTAGACACAACTAGAGTGCCACAAGATGCAAGTAGAAAGGTAAGAGGACAAAAATAGGATGGAAATGGAGGTTAAAAATGACGAGAAATGACAAAAGGGATAGATGAAGTTGAAAATGGACATGAAATGACAAAAAACACATATGATGAAACTAAAAGAGGATGTAACTCAAATTCAAGGGGATGCCAAAAGAATGTGGAAAGAGAGGCCTACCTATATTGTCTTGTTGTGCATTCCAAAAACTGGAAAAAAAAAACATAAAAAAAAATTTACATGGAACATGAAAAAGATGGAAAAATAAGAGTATTGTATTAGCATTTGTTTCTCTCTTGTGATTTTTTAAGGGATATTTTCATCATTAATCAAGGAAAAATTTAGGGGCTATATATCGCTCATGGGTTAATTTTCCATGTTTTTTACAGAAAAAAAAAAAAAAAGATTCGTCAATTTCCATTTTTTTTAAAAGTGATTTGCTCAAATTCTATAGAATATTTTTTTTTTACCTTAAAAATTGCCCAAATTTTATAGAAGATGTATAAAATCCTTAGAAATCTGAACATTTTTGCAAAAATATTGCCAAACATTTTATAGTTTGCATATTAAAAACTAGTAAAATTCGCCAAGGTTTCTACATTCTAAGATAAATTTTCATCCTTAAAATTATCCCATCATTAATGTTAAACGAATTTCCCCTTCAAAAATGTTAGTTCCTCATCTCCGCCATTCATTTATTAAAATTCCTCTTCTCCACCATTTATTAAAATTCTTTCAAGGCTTCATCTCAACTTCAAATTACCTTGGGAGGCTTGTTCCCATTAGCTAGTTTATATGAACACGCATCTACACCATTACTTTTTAGTACATGGTACCTTTATTAACACCACTTTGATCACCAAGTGAGGCCCAATTTCACATGGATTTTTGGGACTCGGGTACATACAAGATTCCCAAAAGTTTGGGTGCATGGTACCTTTCTTAACACTAATTTGATCACCAAGTGAGGCCCAATTTCACATGGATTTATGGGACTCGGGTACATACAAGATTCCCAAAATTAATAATCATTATAGTTTAATGCTCCATCCCCGGGGAGGAATAATTAGATATGATGAGAAATTGTGTAACTTTTAAATTGTTTTATTAAAAGTAAAATGTTTTATTACAAGTAAAAGAAAAAATGCATGTTTATAAAGACATGTTGAATATATGGAAGATAGAAAGCAGGTGTAAGTTAGAAAATAGATATGAAGTAGTTTGGAGCATTAACTATTAACTTTAAATAGTTATTTTACTAGCTTATAATTAGGTAGTTTGTATTATTTTTTTACTATGTAATGTAATTGAGATTTTTAGGTAGTTTGTATTTGGTTTTATTATATAATGAAATTGAGAGTTTTAGTATTTACTTGTATATATTTTTTTACATTGTTTTTTAATTTATTTTATTTCTTATTATTAATGTAAGTGTAAAGATTTTATTAATTGGTTATGGGGTGATACTCTATATAATTTTTTGAAGGGTTGAAGGACAATATAGGGGTGGGATTTGTTATGCATATGTATACACGCGAGTTGAACTATGTTTGTCTCACATGTTCAACAACTACACCAAGGTGTTTTCATAGCTATCTTAAAGTGTTGATTTATGTATTGTATGTATTTTGTACTCCATGCTAGTGATCATGTATCCCATCATATGTTTTTTATGAATTTTTCCATGTTAGACCTACCTTATAATGACATCAAGGTCCTCCAACTCATCGTTGTGATGAAAAACATATGTCAAAATTTTCTTTCATTTTTTCATGCTCTAGTTTAGACATGTGATTTGTTCTCCCATTTGATATTTGGTAACATGGTAGGGTTTGCTAGCCTAGGAATTGGTCTTTCCCCCTTGTGGTTGTGTATTTTTCTCTATTGTGCTCTTTGGTCCCCTTATTTGGTTCACTCCCTAGTTCAATGGAACAATTTTAGGCCTTATGCATCGAATGGAATCCAAGTTAGTTAAGGAGCCTAGTTTGGGTCCCAAAAACATCCCTACTTTGTTAGAGCATGTTTTTCGAGAAGTTTACTTACTCAAATTTCTTATATTGTTGAGCGCTTTAGGGGTGTTCTCTTGGCCATGATTTTTCATGTATTTGTCATGCATGTGGTCTACATTTTGCTAATTATTGTGGAACAAAATTTTATCTTCTTTTATCATACCTACAGTTTAACCACAAGGTCTCTACTTAATGATCCTGATACATCACATGTGTTCATGGGATATTAAAGAATACCTCTAATTTTGCTAGATATTGATAAATGCCTTCCAAAATCCTTTTGTTGAGCCCCCTTCCTAATACATTTTTCCAATAATAAAAAAACAAAACTAGTTTTTTTACTAGATATCCCATACTTTTACTAGATACCACTTTTTATACACCTAATACATGTAAACCCTCCCTTACCCCGCAACTCCCCCAATACCTACAATATATAGAGCCTATTTTTCTCATTTAAAAACCCCCTTTTATGAATGAATATGACAAGATATTGGTCAACAAGATGAAGCCCATGTGAATTTAACCCAAACTCTTATGGTTCAAATGATTGAAACCTCTGATTTGACTATTATAGAGAAAACACTATTTCCACAATGTGTGCAATGGCTAACTACCCCACTTTAGCATCCAAATACAAATTTTTAAGTATCTTTGGTCTCACTTTCTTGCATACAATAAATTTATGGGATTGGACACTCTTAAAATACATTTTGATTTTTAATCTTTAATGTTTCATACTTTTTTGGCTTGATTGGATCATTAGCCTATATTAAATCTCCACTTATTGCCTCCTCATTAGCTCGGGTCTCCTTTTATTAAATTAATTGATTACTACTGTAATAATTTATTGCAATTACAATTGTAATATTATTAGCCCTATTTGTAATAACACTTTTGATTAATCTTCAATCCTACTTCATAAAAAGCTTAACATAGGCTTATGAGTGAGAATATAACCTTCTTCACTTAAGAGTGGCTCATACTTGTACTTAATTGTTTTATCTCTTTTGATTAATCTTCAATCCTACTTAAAAAAA
>ML829649.1:0-19388 GCA_009831015.1 Picea engelmannii
TTTGATTTTTAGATGATTAATTGAAAATTTGTAAAAAAGGAAATTAATTGAAATATATACATATCGGTCCATTGCATTCTTTTGAACTCACTAAACAATGTGTTTTTATGAGTTATATGCACTGGTACTAAAAATTGTGAGAAGGCAATGCTACTTTAAACGACATAATGGACGATTATATTTGTATCGTTTCAAATTATTTCGATGCGCATGATTACAATATGCACCAGTGCATGCATAAACATAAAAATCACCGGTGTTTTTCATTTATGTGTGCGCAACGGTGCTTCTCATTTATGTGTGCGCATCGATGCTTCTCATTTATTCAAGCGCACCTGTGCTTCTCATTTATGTGTGTGCACTAGTGCTTCTTATTTATGTGTGAGAACCGATGCTTCTCATTTATGTGTGTGCACCGATGCTTATCATTTATGTGTGCGCACTGATGCTTGTCATTTATATATGGGCATCGATGCTTCTCATTTATGTGTGCGTACCAGTGGATTTTGATAATAAAAGAACCGGAAAAATAAAACTCTGCTACAACCTCTGCCCATCCATTTTTTTTAGTTATATGGAACATTCATTAAAACCTCCGCTAAAACCTTTGCAACCAATATAAGAGGTTGTAGCGAAGGTTTTTTTGAAAATTTTGCCAAATATTTTAACACTAAAAACCTTCGCTACAAGGTGTTCTCCTTGTAGTGTGTGTTGCATGGTGGATTTTAAAATGTGGGTAACCAAGAACCACCATTGCACTATGGCACTCAAGTCCCTTACTCCCATCCACAATTCAATGAGAGGGTGATTTCATTTTAAAATACTAGTGGATAAATTGAAAAACAAAGAACCCTCCTTCTCTTTTGTTAAACTTATATAAAAATTTGTTACAATCTTGATATGGGTTCACTTGTGTACTCTACCCTATAATATTGGGGTAAGTAGAGTTTGTTAGTTATGTCATGGAAGGTTCATTACCATGGCTTCATAAATTGTGACTAACATTTCCACTACATATGTATTTGGGGTTAGTTACACCCATGGCTTCATGTTAAATCATCTCATTGTTTTTTTTTTTTTTACAAAAACTGGGAAATATATATTAAAAAGTGTGGATATATCCACTGTTTTACAAAAAAAGGGCCATTAGAGACCATTGAAAAGTAAAGACTTTGAGATCTGGAGGTATTGGAACAAAATTGAGGTTCATAGAGTGTCCTCCTTCCCTAGCTATACTGCATTGATTGTATTTCACATAATACAATATGTAAAAGACTCCATTGATATATATCGAAAAACAAAACATGGAAACTGAATTTTAAAAGTAATCAACTATCCAGTTCCATTTTGATCTGTAAATGACGTTGTTTCTCCCAAATTGCGTCTGGGTGGGGCTTGTTGAAGTCCAAAATTAGGTTTACTGTGACTGAGTTTACATTTTTGGATGCTCCCTGCTTGCTTTCCGGTTTGCTTGTCTGCTGTTGTGCTCATTTAAGATGATCCAAATGACACTACATTATCTCCATGCTGCTACACTGCTCCTCGATCTGACTCCTCTGGGCATATCTTTCATCTTGAAGCCTTTCTATTAGGTGCCTATGTTGAGAAAGGGTTTCGAGTTCAAATGCCAGGGTGGAGCTGAGAGCTCCCATATTTATTCTCATCCTTTGGCAACCCATGCATTCTTCCTCGGGATCCAGTTGACCCGAACTAGAAAGAAGGCCCTTGCCACCCTGCATGTCTACAAGTGTTGAAGCTCTTTGAGTCCTCCGAGAATTTTCCAAACTGCTAAGGGGGCTGCCAGGCTGTAGCGAAATGGGAATTATGTGCAGTGAAGAGAGAATAAGTGGGTCCAGAATGAACAAAAGCCATTGGAACAAGTTCTGGGCGGAGCAGATACGAGACATAGTGCGTGGTACAAGGTGCTTCAAAGCCAAATGGGGAGGATCCTCGAAGCATTGGAACATCTGAGACCACTAGATTAAGTTCTGGGCGGGGCGAAAGAAAGGGAAAGGGTGAGGAAGAGAGAAATTCAGGGAGAAGCGAGGGGGGGCCCAAAATATCTGGAGGGAGAAAAACTGAAAGACAAAGGGTGGTCAAAAATGGCTTAGCAAAACCACAAATAGGATTTTCCCCTGCAAGGACAAGTACTGGCCAAAATCCCCCCATGTTATGATTAAGGCTGAGTTTGTCCCAAACAGAAAGGTCACAAAATCTAGCTTGTGCGATGTACCTGAGACCTTTCATGTGCTCGGGTTTGGGTCTGGACCTGGCATCACCTCGACACATTACCTACATATCTAGGCTGCCACACACACTATGAATCTGCATTAGAGCCTTCATTCCTTGTGTTCCCACGAGCATGACTGGACGGAATGACTGGCCACCCAAAACCATGATGGAGCCATCACCTAAACTGTTAACTGTAGCTGCATGATGTTCGATGAAACATGACACCCATTTGCTCCACCTTCTCCCACTATCGTTGGCCTACTCCACTTGCCTAATCCACCTGTCCTCTATTGAACTGGTGTCTGCGTGCCTGGTCCATCTGTCCTTGTGAGCACTGGAGCTCCAATAAACCCCAACCCCAACCTTCGTGTGTTGGGTCCTGGTCATGTGATGCATTAGGTTAAGGGGTCTAAGGCTTCGACACCCTCCACACCTAAGGTTCCAAGTGATTTCCCATTGGCTTCATTCACGAAGTTATCCTCTGCCTTGTTATGTTCTCTCAGTATGTGAAAGAATGTTGTCTTGAGGATCCGTGAGTTGACTCATATGCGATCAATTACTCGTTTTAGGCTTAAATTTTTTGGATCTGTCCCCTGAACCATCATCCTTATAACAGTCTTGGAGTCACCTAGGACATTCAAATTGAGATTTTGGTGGGTATTTGCTAGTTGGAGGCCTTTGAGTAAGGCGTAGGCCTCTTCTTTGTTATTGGTGTCTTTCCCGATATTCCAATAGTAATTTAAGATTTTTTTCCTTTGGGCCCGTAGAGAACCCCCTCCCAACACCTGCCTCCCCTGGTTAAATCATCTCATTATTAACTATCACAAGATCAACCAATTAAGATGAACCCAATGAAATGTATTCAACAATTTGATTTTTTTTTCCCTAGGACCACTTTTACTTTGATTTAATGACCTCAAGTTTTAAGTGAATCTATTGGGACATGTTTTTTATGAACATGTTTGAATTCAATTATCGAGCCAAGCACCATACAAAGTATATTGAATGTCAATTTTCCAACCTAGGAGTTGAGAATGTACTGCACCAATAATTTGGATGAAAACTCACAAATCTTGAGTCCACAGTGTCTTCTCATATTTTGGTTTTGTTCATAATTTGGATATGGTCATTTTTGTGATAGTCTGGATAGTTTTGAGATTTTCTCACGGGGGGAACTCGAATGTATTTTGAACTTTCTTTTTCTTGGTTTTTTTATGCATGTTGCAGAAGTGTAAGAGCACCTAAAGACTGTGATTTTTTAATCTCTGGAATAAAAAGTTATGATTTTTTTTTTTTTTTTTTGGGAAAACAAATCTTAGTGTTGCATTATTGAAATAATGGTCCTCATTTGGTAACCAATTCATTCCATGTGGGTTCCTTTGTGGCATATCAAAATTCCTCAAAACTATGAAATCATGGAAAAATAATAATAATCAATATATTTTTAGAAAATTTTGCCAAAACATTAAAATAATATGTTATTTATTTTTAAAATTTACATAATATTCATACTATTATAATAGAGTTTTTAACTATATGATCAAGTTACTCAATGAACTTCATACGCAGTTAAAGGATGCATAATGTCCAGTCTAGTAAAACTCTAATTATAACTAAAAGTTTCTCCACGATCTTGTTACTATAAGGGTACTCAATTTGATTCCATATCCAATTAAGTACATGCTAGTGTATACCTAAAATAATTTGACTTTCTAACATTAAGTATTAATAATGTTATTAATTGAAATAATTTGAATTTATAACATAAAAGTATTAATAATGTTATTAGTCCNCAAAGTATATTGAATGTCAATTTTCCAACCTAGGAGTTGAGAATGTACTGCACCAATAATTTGGATGAAAACTCACAAATCTTGAGTCCACAGTGTCTTCTCATATTTTGGTTTTGTTCATAATTTGGATATGGTCATTTTTGTGATAGTCTGGATAGTTTTGAGATTTTCTCACGGGGGGAACTCGAATGTATTTTGAACTTTCTTTTTCTTGGTTTTTTTATGCATGTTGCAGAAGTGTAAGAGCACCTAAAGACTGTGATTTTTTAATCTCTGGAATAAAAAGTTATGATTTTTTTTTTTTTTTTTTGGGAAAACAAATCTTAGTGTTGCATTATTGAAATAATGGTCCTCATTTGGTAACCAATTCATTCCATGTGGGTTCCTTTGTGGCATATCAAAATTCCTCAAAACTATGAAATCATGGAAAAATAATAATAATCAATATATTTTTAGAAAATTTTGCCAAAACATTAAAATAATATGTTATTTATTTTTAAAATTTACATAATATTCATACTATTATAATAGAGTTTTTAACTATATGATCAAGTTACTCAATGAACTTCATACGCAGTTAAAGGATGCATAATGTCCAGTCTAGTAAAACTCTAATTATAACTAAAAGTTTCTCCACGATCTTGTTACTATAAGGGTACTCAATTTGATTCCATATCCAATTAAGTACATGCTAGTGTATACCTAAAATAATTTGACTTTCTAACATTAAGTATTAATAATGTTATTAATTGAAATAATTTGAATTTATAACATAAAAGTATTAATAATGTTATTAGTCCGTGTCGTAGGCATATAGGAACTATAGCAATCGATAATTCGTTGACCTCATATTAGATTGTCCATTGACCACAAATATTTCCATATTATCTATTGTTGGAACCAGGGAACTGAAAACACCAATTTTTATATAATAAATAGTACCATATTTGTCACGATCTGATTGGACAACGGATTGGACGTCTTATTGCTGGCTTCACTATTCCCAATGTTATATATGTTGGCATATCCAAAGTATTTCATCGTATATGGTCTTTTTGAATCATATATTTTCTTATGCATTGGTCGAAGGTGGATTAATGCTAACATTAGTTCAAATGTTTGCTTTATCATTTTCTGCTATGTAGAATACATTCTCTAGCATGTTACTATGTCTGACTTTTTCTTTATTCTTGCGTGCTTCGAGAGAAGAGACCTACCACGCTTCATTTTTTCTTAAATGTTTACACAGGACTACGTTGTTTGACAGTTCTGATAGTGTTAAGTGTTTACCTAACAGGTCTGACAGTCTTAAATGTTTATTGTACAGAGGCATTGCAATATAGTTTCGTTCCATTTTTATGGTGTTGTTTGTAGTGAAATTGTGCTGAATTGTTCTCTGGCGGCATCAATGGTTCAGTGGTCGATGCTTGTTCGCTGGTTCGTTCCATGATCCTTGTTCTTGTTTGATTAAAATTTGCAAAGTTGAGGTCCTGCATTTGCAGTTGGACCTCTTTGTGGTTGTCACTGGTTTGTTCTTCTTCAACTTTGTAAGCTGTTGGACCTGTTGTTGCGATTTGCAGTTTTTGGGTTTGAGCTGTTGTCATCCCTCGTTAACGGGTAAGTTTCCGTGCCATCGTTTCATTGGTATTTTTCAATGGTGGGAGTCCCCGCCTCAAAATTCTATTGCAGACCATGTTTCTTTGTGCTCTTAATTTCTGTTCTTGGAAACCATGCGTCTTCATATGCCGACTGCCACGTCCATAGCTATTTCGAAAATTGCAATGCATAGGGGTTTTTGAAAAGTAGTTTGGAGCTATCAGAAGAGGGAACCATCTGTCGAGGTGTAGACATAGGGAATGGTTTTATTCTATGGGTCGGAAAACTGCGTCCAGCTATTGCCTTTGTCCTATCCTTTGTATTTTACAGAACTTTTTCTTGGCTCTGAGAAGCTTGTAGGATGCATGCCATGAATAGGTTTAAATCGATCTTTCTGCTGAGTAAATTTATGGTGTTATTTATTTGCATTGTTTCTTTTTGTTTGGTTCGCTTTGCAGCGCGGTTTTTTTTTCTTCTCGTCTTCTATGGGGACTAGGGGGGATTGAAGTTGACACGAAGAAGGTTGAAAGATACATACGGGGATTGGTACCCAGTTTCGCGCTTGTAGTTTTCCTATTTTTCTTTCCTTTTTTTGTTTTTGCCCCTTTTCTCCGTTTTCATGCAAACTGAAAGTATCTAACAAACAAATTCAAAATGATAGTTCAAAAGATGAAAGAAGTAATATATGTTGAGTCGTATGAAATAGATACACACTCCATTATACATGAGAACATTGACGAGGTTTTGCATAACAATGGGATTTTTAGATTGGATGCATTCTCGTATATTGTAGGGGATTGCCTTTTCGATGCATTTCAGGTTCTACTGCATTTCCTCTATTCCCTGACCGACCTGGAAAATGGATTGATAGATTATTTTCTGGGTTGTTTGAAAAATGGTGACACTAAGGCATTGGAGTCGTATGAATACAAATTGGAATCTGATTTTCTTTGGCAGTTGCATGGAATACATGATGTCCAAACATATTTTTCAAAGATGCGGTTGTCTGCATCCCCAATTCTGCCTGCACATGAGAGGGGACTGTGGGGAGATACATTTTGTATATGGTGGCTGTCTAACTAGCTCAATATATCAATTGGAATATGGTCATTGACAAGAAAAACAAGATATTTACTATTCAACAAAACTGCATCTGACAATCCATATTGCATCTTGTTCCATGATGTCAATGTTGTTAGTCGTCATTATGAACCACTACTGTACAGAAAAAGTGTCCATATGCAATGTTGAAGAAACTCATATTTACTTGTCCCTCATTTGCAAAGACCCTGAATTGTAGTGGAAATGGATTATGCATCGCATAGACTCCCATGGTTTACAACTAGCAACAACTATTGTGTCTAGCTGTGGAGATAGTTTGTTCAATGCAATTTGATGTGTGGTAGCAACCCAGTTCGATGTGAAGTCTCTATGGATTTACACTGTATAGTCCTTTTGCAATGCAATTATAGGCGACAACCAACATGCTTTTAAGTTCTTGCATGAGCACCTTTCGCCATATCTCCTACAAAATATGCCAACAATTGGAAGTTGGCAAGAATACTTTGTAAACATGGTGCTTCCATATGAAAAAGGGAACATGGAGGGTTGCATATTCTATTTGCAATGGTTGTCTATCATGTTCAGAGTAAATATCTAGGTCTGGTCGGCCTTGCCAGATGGCACTGTCCATTCTTGGTCTATTGATTCAAATTACGATCGAACAATTGACATCCTCTCGTTGAAAACAGAGACAACACATATCCATTATGAACCTTTGCTTGGACATATCGGTGGTTCAGGGTTGAATGTCCATGCTAGCCAACCACATCGAATCTGCATACGCGTCGCATGATTTTTAGTGAGAATGAAACCCCTCCCGGTTGCGATATGGCCATATAGGGATTGAAAAAAAAAACCATGCGTGAATTTCATCACAGTTGTGATGAGGCCATAGAGGGATTAAACAAAAAATGTAGAGTAAGTTATCACAAGTTGAAAAAATTTATGCGTAAAATTCGTCCCAGTTGTGATGAGGCCACACACCCCTTAAACAAAAAACGTACACTAAGTTATGACAACCTAAATCAGAGTGAAATTTATCCCAATTTCCATCAGGTCATCGTGCCCTTGGACAAGAAACATAGAGTAAGGTACCACAAATTGAAAAAGGTCATGCGCGAGAGAAAAAAATACATTGTTGCGCTTCCTTTTAGAGAGAAACTCACATATCACAATCTAAAGAAATTTGCTCGTGCACAACAGAGAAGAAACACGTATGGTCGCATATCCCAGAATGGTCATGCAACTGTCACGTTTTGTGGCCTAGAAACAACACCATGCACTACTACCAATGAAAACCAATAAACACTTTCTACTCATACTTCCCTATGAAAGAAAAATGCAAGACATTCGCACATGAAACAAATTAAAGACACTCCTTCCATTGCGTGTGCAATTTGTGAACAATTGAATTTCTCAAAAAATAGTAAGTCTTTCACACCTGATTTGCAAGCAGAACACCTCCACTTGATAGTGCACGATAAACCATTTTCCAGTGGCAAAATTTGTCTTCCATGTAAACGGTCACTTGAAAATGGAAAACTGCCACAATTTGCAACCCCTGAGCAAATAAGATGTAATACACCACTAGCAGATGTAAGCGCATTTACGAAACTTGAGGAGAGACTTGTGTCTCTGCGAATTGAATTTGCATAAATCAGGCCTTGGGGCTATAAATGACCCCAGATGGGCTTAACAAGATCAATTATTAATGTGCCTGTTCATCTAGATGTTGTGAAAAAAGCCTTGCCACAATTCATTAGCAATACAATGACAATTGTTGTGGTTCTGAAAATACGCTTGTGATACAAAAATGCCTATCAGATAGGCAAAGTGCGTGTGCGTGTTGTTATGAGAGCATTAAAGGAATTATGTTCCAGAGCCCTGTACAAAGCACAAAACATTTGTATAAATGAGAACTGGAACAATGTTCTTGTAGAAGAGGATGCCAACTCTGCAGAGACTCTCGAAAATGCTAGTGAATTTGATACAAGTGATGAATCAAAGAATGAAACACCTGCTGAGACATTGGTGCATGGATTCACTGATTCACAATGCATTCGTGACTTGCAAGACAAGATTGTCGAAATTTCATTTGCTGAGGGGCAACACCCACTTGGAATATTCAAGGACAAATTCGCTGAGGAAATGAACTTTCCAACACTCTTCTATGGAGATCCACGTGCCGTTGACATTACCGAACGATTTAGTTATCATAAAATAGTCCGATGGGAGTTGCTACATTCAAGCGGTGACTTCTCCTGTCACATAATAAATTTGTTTTTCAAAACAATGCGCATAATAATAGAGCAAGTTCTCTCCTGCATGTGGGTCCGAATAAGAAAAGGTCAGTTACAAGGAAGAAAGTTGTTGGCCAAGGATGTCAAGTACAAAGTAAACCTAAAAAAAATTATGAAATCTGATATTGGATACATAGATTTCAAAAACATTCACACCTCTCCTGACTATTTGCAACAAAACAAAAAATCTATTTTTGCAGTGATCCAGAAATTGGGCCCGCCAACATTTTTCATCACATTTACAAGTGCAGAGCATTGTTGGGATCCATTGGTAGCTGTCGTATCTGACCTGCATAGGAACAAGAAATGTAAAAAACAAACTGATACACTGGAAAACAATCACATTGCCTACCTCATAAGAAAAGACCCAGTGACTGTTCGACAACACAAATGTTCCAACAGAGGAAAAACACCTTCAGTAACCACTCACATAACCAGATCAAAGATCAACACACCGATGTTTTCACGTGGTAAAACCCCTACGGGGAAACATCCACGGCCCCATCCAACGCGACCACTTGGAGCAGTTTATTAATGCAAAAGAAAATGATTACATAGAGATTTTACAATGGAGTTTCTCACAATCGATCATTGACAAATGACCCTCCATTCTCTTTAAATATAGATCATGGACAAATCAGGTGTTAAGCCATGGATCAATGGCCATTAAGACCGAGGAGAGTATGAAGGCTCAGATCACTCTATGTCGGGAACATATCGTGACCGTCAGATTTCCTAACTACAGATGCATACTAAGAAACACACTTTTACCTAATGACACACTAGACCAAGTAGATCTTAACTAACTCCTAAGTGTCTAAATATCCTAACATCCCCCCTTAAGAACAACTTGGGATAGGATTGAAGAATTTACAATGTTGACACAATAGGAGAAGGAAGGAGGCATTAGATCCTATCCCCCCTTAATGACAACTTCCTAAACTCCTAACATAGATCAAAGTTTGGAAAACTTCACTTTTGTAAGAGACTTTGTGAAAATGTCTGCAACTTGATCTTCTGTAGGGAAAAAGAGCACTTCAATAACTTGATCATGAATGATATTTCTGATGAAGTGCATGTGTAGCTCGATGTGCTTGTTGCGCTGATGTTGAACTGGGTCTTTGGTGAGCTTGATGGCACTCTCATTGTTGCACCAAAGGCTGGATGGATGCTGGTGCTCGAATCCAAACTCTGAAAGGATTTGTTGAAGCCACAAGGCTTCCTGACTTGCATTTACCGCTGCTTAGTACTCTACTTCTGTTGAAGAAAGTGCAATAGCCCGTTGTTTCTTACAGGCCTAAGTGACAGGTCCTGAACCAAGGCTGAAAACATAACATGCAGTAGACTTTCGATCATCAGGGTCGCCGGCCCAATTTGAATCAGTGAAACCAACCAATAAAGGAGTCCCCCCTGAACTGTAATGTATCCCGAACTAAACTGTACCACAGACATAGCGAAGTATCCTTTTAACTGCTTTCCAATAGATTTCATGGGGTGTTTGCATATACCGGGCAACAAGACCAACAACAAAGGAAAGATCAGGACGGGTATGAATCAAGTATAAGAGGCTACTAACTAATTGACTGTACAGGGTGGCATCAACTTCAGGAGAGGTACATGTGGTAGTAAGATTGACTTTAGATTGGAAGGGAGAAGGGGTTGGTTTACAATCATCCATGTGAAAGTGACAAAAAAGGTCACATGAATACTTAGATCGGGAAAGAAAAATTCCTTCATTGGTTTGCAAAACTTGGAGGCCAAGGAAATAGTGCAAAAAGCCTAAGTCTGTCATTTCAAATTTCTTCTTAAGGCCAATTTTCACATGGCTTAAAAGTTTTGAGTCACTACCAGTAAGGAGAAGGTCATCAACATAAAGGACAAGGATTATGATATGGCTTCCTACTTTCTTGGTATAGACATTAGGATCATAATGGTATCTAGAGAATCCAGTGTCAATAAGAAAGCTGTCCATTTTGGCATACCAAGCTCGGGGAGCTTGCTTAAGACCATAAAGAGATTTCTTAAGGCGACAAAAAAGGCTAGAGTCATTCTGGACATAGCCAGGAGGTTGTTCCATGTAGATTTCTTCTTTCAAATAGCCATGCAAGAAGGCGGATTTAACATCCATTTGATGGACCTCCCATTTATGTGAGGCAACAAGGGAAAGAACAAGGCAGATGGAATTCATTTTGGCTACAAGGGAAAAGGTTTCATTATAGTCAATTCCTTCAACTTGGGAGAATCCTTTGGCAACTAACCGAGCCTTGTGTCTTTCAACACTTCCATCTGATGCATACTTAGTTCTGTAGACCCATTTACATATGACAAGTTTTCTTCCTTTTGGAAGAGGTACAAGATCCCAAGTATCGTTTGCCATTAAAGAACGATACTCTTCATTCATTGTTGTATCCCAATCTGGATGACCTGAAGCTTCTGCAAATGTCTATGGATCACGAGTCTCTGAAACTTGAGCCAAAAGAGAAGAGGCTCACTAGAACTATGAACGTGTTTGACGCTGATCTGAAGGATCACCGACAAGATCACCAACTGCTTCTCGTGTTGAACAGACCCATCTAGGAAGCAGTGGATCTGGTGCTTGTTCAGGTCCAAAGGACTCATTTGGAGGAAGGTCAACAGGCGGAGGTGGATTTTCATCCTCATTGTCATCATCTGAAGAAGAAACCAGAATAAGAACAAAATAAGGCACAAATGCCGAAGATGGATCGTAGGCCAAAGAAGGCACAACTGCCGAATTAGGCTTGCAGGCCAAGAGATTTTCATCAAATTTAACATCTCTTCTAAGAATAATTTCACTACAATGTGGTTGAAGAAGTCTATAACCTTTGACATCTTCAGAATAACCAACAAATATACACTTCTCACTTTTAGGTTGCAATGATTTCCTTTCTCATCAGGAATGTGAGCCCGTGTTATACTGCCAAATACACGGAAGTGACTTACATCTGGTTTAATTTTAGTCCAAGCTTCTTCTGGTGTTATATTTTAAGAGCCTTTGTGGGAGTGTGATTGACTATGTAATTTGCACAGTTGATTGATTCCACCCAATACTTTAGACTTAATCCCTTGGATTGGATCATACAATTAACCATTTCTTTTAATGTCCGGTTCTTTCTCTTAGCAACACCATTTTGTTGTGGTGTATATGGAACAGTGTGCTGCATTTGGATACCCTATGTAGTGCAGTAACTTGTAAAATTATTGTTCACATATTTGCCTCCATTATCTATTCTTAAGTTTTGAATTTGATGTCTAGATTGCTTTCCTACAAGGGCCTTGTAGGCCAAAAACTTGTCAACAACTTCACTCTTAAGTTTTAAGAAGTAAACCCAAGTACGTCTGGAAAAATTATCAATGAAAGTTAAGAAATACTTGCACCCAGAAAACGAAGGAGAAGAAAATGGACCACACAAATCACTGTGAACAAGATGTAAAGGGCTCGAGGCGTGCGAAGAGGCACGTTTGTCAAAACTGTCCCGATGATGTTTGCCGAGAACACAACCGACTCAAACACCATCTCTGCATGAAACGAGAGGAAGACCAGTCACCATCTGTTGATTACATAGTTGTTGCAATGAGCTATATTTTAGATGACCAAGCCGCTCATGCCAAAGTTTGCTCAAGTCATCGCCATGAGCAACAAAAACTGATGAAAAAGTTGATGACCCAAAGTTGTCAAACTTGTACAACCTGGTAATATCATCAACAATTCCAGTTGCAAGAACATGCTTAGGATCTTTTAGATCCTTGATTACAACTTGGTGAGGTGAAAACTCTACGGTTTTACCTTCACCTGAAGAGTGATTTGATATAGTGATAGAAGGTTACAAAAAAGACTTGAAACACATAATACATCATTGAAATGACCATTATCTACTTGAACTGTTCCAGATCCTACAACACTAAGAGATCTATCATCATATTTTCTTGGAGTTACATTCATTTAGAGCAGAAAATATGGCTTTATCCTTAGCCATATGATAAGATGCTCCTAAATCAATAAACCACTCATCAGAAGAAGAATTAGAATTTGTGTTGAAGGAGAAACCAAAAGCGGAAAGTGCATGTCCATGAGAAGAAGAAGAAGAAGAAGTAGAATCAATACCGATGTTGTGCTTCTTCATCGTTGCTTCTAAAACTGCTATCTTGTTGAAATATTTGGACTCACCATGACCATCTTTATCACAAAAGTTGCAATGTCTATCAGTATTCTTATTTTTATATTTTTCTCCTTTGTCTCAATTCGGAGCAAAAGTTGTCTGAGTGGGTTTGGGACCCTTATATTGCTTGTTGTTGTGGTAAGGATGTTGCTTCTTGGGATTCTTGGGTTTATTTTTCTGCTGGGAAACTAAGGCTTTGTTGGAGGTACCTACAGTGTTGATCACTCAAAGTTGTACAAGCTTATCTTCCTCTCTAATCAAAGCAACACAAAAGGACTCAAGAGTGGGTTTTTCATAAGCTTTCCCTAGATCCTTTCTCATGGTATAAAAGGTAGATACACACACATAATATACACTACCTAGCTTAGAAAGAATAAGATATATGCAACACTCTTCCTCCATTTTTATCTTACATTCTTCACATAAAATTTCATGTGTTTTAAACCTAGATAGATAGTCTCCAAGGAAAGAAAAATCACTTGGACTCAAGGTCAGTACTTGATTTTTTAATTGTTGTGCTTGAATAATATTGATTTTACCAAACACAGATTCAATCTTGTCCCAAGCTTCTTCGGGGTCATCAATTTCTTGGAGGTGGTATCTTAAATCAGGAGAGATGGACATTCCAATTAGTACACATGCTTCACCACTCCTATTAGCCCATTTGGATTTATTATCATCATCAGTGGGTTCTTTTTCCATTGGAAGTAGTTGGTGCTGGTAAGCAAAATATTACTTGTAGAAGCCATATTAAATATGCAAATAATATGGATTTAAAAACTAAAACTGATGATCTAGATGGAAAGAGCTCGAAAAGTTATGCGGTTTAAAAAAAAAAACGACACTAAAAACGAACTTCCGATGTGAGAGTTATGCCATTTAAAAAAAGGCATAAACGGTAACCAAATGACCACGTGATAGTATAAGTTGCTTTATGAAGTGACCTACTTTTATAAAGAGAAGTGGGGATCACTTTTACAATGAAGTTACTTTATAACAGAAAAACTGCATGCAAAGTAAATAACTTTAAAATAAAATATTAAAGCTATTTATAGTGATTCACTTTTATACTTGAAGTGAAATACACTTTACAATTTTCGAATGAACTTTTTCAAAAAAAGTAACAAAAGAGAGACTTGAACTCAATACCTCTTGCTTAATAAGGCAAGTTTTAACCAAATGGTCTAGCAAAACATATTGTAATGTTTAGAAGGAGGATTGTTGTTGTTGTTATTGAAGACGACCTTGGAGAGCGTGCTAAAAAAAACTATTTTCACAGAAGAAACAAATTTTGCTTCTCGATGACAACAAGGGTTAGATCTCGGTTAGCTTACCCGGAAGATGCACCTTTTCCTATCTGTTTCTGATTTTCCAAGATCGCATAGGGCATGGGGAAAAGAGCATAAGTAGATCTAAAATAGTAGCAACCCGAAAACAAATAATATCAAACCGAAATAAAACCAAAATAAAACTTTGCAGAAATTAAAAAAATGCATATTCAGGCTTTATACCTCTGGATCTGACTGTAATGGCCGTATCTTGGGCAAACATAAACCTTTTCGAGTGAAACGAAAAGTGTTCCTGACTGAAACGAGTACTACAAACACAATGGAACATTCCTCTTAGCCAATAAATGTATGAAAATGACAGAAAATGGATATGAGGCAACTCGGCTTCACGATCTCGATCTACAACAGGAGCGGGTCTTCAAACAGGCTCTGATACCATGTTCGACAACACATGTATTCCAACAAAGGATGAACAGCTTCAGTAACCACTCACATAACTATATAAAAGATCTACACACCGATGTTTTCACGTGGTAAAACCCCTACGGGGAAACATCCACAACCCCAGCCAACACGACCACTTGGAGCAGTTTATTATTGCAAAAGAAAAGGATTACAAAGAGATTTTACAATAGAGTTTCTCACAATCAATCATCAACATATGACCCTCCATGCTCTTTAAATAAAGATCATGGACCAATCAGGTGTTCAACCATGGATCAATGGCCGTTAAGATCGAGGAGAGTATGAACCGTCAGATCACTCTATGTCAGGAACATATCGTGACCGTCGGATTTCCTAACTACAAATGCATACTAATGCATACTAAAGAAACACACTAAGAAACACACTTTTACCTAACGACACACTAGACCAAGTAGATCTTAACTAACTCCTACGTGTCTAAATATCTTAACAATGACATGTACTCGCTACTATAGACATATAATAAATGCTTTGAGACAATTGATATGCCATGATGAAACGTTTTTCGGAAAAATATCGAACTACTTTTTTGTGACTGAGTTCCAGAATAGCGAAAATGAACATGACCATGCACTGTTGTGGATAGAGGGTGCACCAGTCTATGGAACTGACAACAACTCAAAGATCGAACAATTTGTGGAGAAATACATAACATGCAACACAAATAATTTGGATCCAGAACTTGCCAAAGTTCATAGACATTACCATACAAGAAGTTGTAGAAAATGAAAAAAACTTGCATTGCAGATATAACTTTCGCGTGCCACCAATGAGAGCTACAAGAATCATAGAGCCACTTAGTTTAGAGGACAATGTTGTTGTTGAGAAATCTAAATCCTTGTTCACATTTCTAGAGCAAGGAGAATTTGACGAGCTGATGAGCTTCGATGTGTTCTTGACAGAGCTAAATCTATCAGAAGATGAGTACATCAAAGCCATACAATGTATGCTTAAGCAACCAACAATTTTCCTTAAACGAAAACTTTTCGATATTTGAGACAATAGTTTCTCCAAGGACATGTCAGTTATGTGGAAAGCAAATACAAATGCACAGTACATGCTCAATGCATATGCTGCGACGTCCTACTGTACCTCATATATGACAAAGGTTGACAAATCTATGACAAGTGCATTCAAAAGAATACACAAAGAACATGAAAGAAGTCATATTGATGCCATACAAATGATACACATACTTGGCAACATATTGCTTAATCTTCAACAAATGTTTGCTCAACAAGCAGTTCACATTGCACTTTCCATGCCCCTCACTTGTATTTCAAGAAAATGTGTCTTCATAAACACATCTCCACTTGAAAAACACACATTTGTGCTTAAACCACCGGTTTTGCTAGAGCAAGAGCCTGACAATTCAGAAGACGTGCTATGTCACTCTATTGTTGATTATTATCTTCAACGTCCATCTCCTATTAGGAATATCTACTTAGCATAATTCGTATCGCATTACAAAAAAAATGGTGCGCCCATATCAAAAAGAAAAAAACCCTCTGTGATACGGTTTGTCAAATACAATAAACATTTTGACTATGAAAACTATTATAGAGAAAAATTGCTGCTGTACGTTCCGTTCAATGAACACAAAGAGACATTAAAACATAACTTCTCTACATGGGAGGCTGCGTATGTTGCCTCTGAGACTATAGTGCACATCAATGAAGCTAGATTTACCTACAATGTTAATCCAACATGGGGTGATCTAGAAATTTCATTTAATGAGATAGAAAACCCTGACAATCCTGATGAGACATTCACAAACCGAAAATAGCCAGAACTCCTTACAAGTCTTATGACTTACAAGCGGATTTGCCTTGTCCTCCAACAGGTGGAGGTGAAAAACATATCAATCTTGGTTTTCAAGTCACAAAACATCCTTTGCTAATTGAAAATAATGAATACCACATAATAAGACTTTTGTTGAATTGAGAACAACAAACAATTGTAAAGGACATTGCTCCTAAAAAACGCTTGAACATGGATAGTCCTGTGCACTTGTTCCTTACAAGCGGAGCAGGAACAGACAAGACATTCACAGTGAAAGCACTGTTCTAAATGCTTATACAAATCTATGATTCAAACAATTCCTCTGATCCTATGAAACTAAAGGGCCTGATAGTTGCATACACAGGAAAATATGCATATAATGCAGGTGGAACAACATTCCACTCTGCATTTTTAATGCCTTTTAACAAGTCACAGTTTATTCCACTTATCAAGGAAATGTTGGATACATTGTCTAAGATTTATGAGGAAATCCAACTTGTCTTTATAGATGAAGAATCTTTGATTGGAAGTCAGTTTTCTATCCATTGACAACCAACTAAGAAGCATAAAATACTTTGGAAACATTGACATGATATTCTATGGGGATCTTTACCAGGCACAACCCATCCAAGATTCGTTGATATTTGAACAACGTACCGTTAACATGGAAACAATGACGCATGACTTCTGGAGAGACAATATAAAATCCAATGAATTGCATACTACAATGCACCAGACAGATAAAACATTCATTGCAATTCTGAACAGAATGCAGACAAACAACCAAACATATGATGACATAACATATATGAATTCGAGGTGCTTGCGGCCTACACCAACAGACCCAACGTTCCCTTACCCGTTCTACACAAATAAGGATGTCAAAATGCATAACAGCCATATGCTATCGCTTATGCTTGGCAATGATATCATCATCAATTCAATTGACCTGGAAGAAGACAACCATGGAAATGTGCCACTTCATGAACATACATCCACTCTATCTTTCCAGCTTGTTCTCAAATTAGAAATGTTGGTTGAAATATATGCCTATAACTATGATTCACAGGATGGCTTGGTCAATGGTGCAGATGGAATACTCAAAGGCTACACGAAAACAAAAAAACTTGATGTCCTTTGGATTAAGTTTCATGAACCGTATGTAGGCAAGCGACAAGCAAACAAGTTGTATTATCTATATAATACAAACACTAGAAGAGGTTGGACACCTATTCTATGAATATCAAAGCTAGTATCGACATTAGTAAAGACAGGTCGACTGAAAATTCGAAAACGGTTTCCGATTAAACTTGCATGTGCACGTACAGTTCACAGATCACAGGGACCAACACTTGATAATGTTGCATTTCAGCCTGCTAGAATTCAGATACATGGACTTATATACACAACGTTGTCCCGTGTCAGAAACATAGAATCCTTGTATTTAGTAAGTCCTCTTACAAAAGATAACTTCAAACAAAAAGTTGATATTGAAATGGAATGACTCATGATCACCGCAAAATGGAAACTGCACTATGATTACCAATTCATACAAACAAATTCATCTCTATCAATTCTATCGCTTAACACACGCAACTTAAATGCACACATGGATGATATACTCAATGACTATGATACAATGCAATCCGATATTCTGTGCTTGTAGGAAACATACATGGCATTATGCATGCAGAACAAAGAATTCCCAAATCACAATTTCATATCAAGTTGCATTACACATGGGGTGATGATATTGGTGAAAAAACATGTACCAATTTTGGAGCATATACATATCAAAGAAAAGAATGTTGAGGTGGTGCTTGCAAAAGTTTTTTTCCATGAAACAGAAATTGCGATGTTGAATCTATATGCTGCTCCCCATGCAACATTCTCCAACATAGTAGATGTTATTTCAAATGCATTGGACTGTTTCCATTTGAACGGACCCATTTTGCTTGTAGGAGAATTCAATATTGACATGCTACAAAAGAATGGTAGAACAAAAGAATTGGAAAACTACATGTGCAAATACAGTCTCCACTTTCTTTTGCACAACACAGACCATTTGCAAAGCGCACTTATTGACCATGTGTGGTCGAATGTGCCCATTCCTCAATACAATATGTTTATCTTAGAAACATATTGGTCTGATCATGATACAATTGGTATTGCACTTGAATTATGAGATATACATCAAACATTTTGCAAAGTCATATTTGTATATTTCAAAGCATATTTGTATAGCTTGTTGCGAAAAAAAATAAAAATAAAAAATTCCAACTTCTTAGTTTTCCCTCATTTGTACACATATTGGTTTGGTCACCATACAATTGTTGTTGTACTTGAATTATAAAGTATACATTATGCAAAATAAATAAAAAAGGTACATCCTTCTAAAAGCTATCTGTTACTCTATTCATCTTATTCTATTTTTTTTAGTATATGTAGATAGTACTTGCCTTTTTGTTTACATGTTAATTTCTTTTCATATTCCTTCTGTTTTCTACTTTTGTTCATAGAAACAAACTGGAAAACTAGACACCGCAAAGAACTCCTAAGTAGATATGTAGAGGAATCCATGCAAAGGTGCGTTTTTACTGCCCGTGTTCCATATTAAATAGTTTTTCCTTTACTCTGTCTCTATTTGTTGAACTCGTTTGCAGCTGTGTT
>ML829649.1:19417-57693 GCA_009831015.1 Picea engelmannii
GTGTAATACATATCCAATGTTGAGCTCGCCTGTTCTGGACTCCGTCTGTCAATTTGTATATCACGGAACTCTGATAGCTGTTTGGAGGACACATAATTACAATAGAAGTACAATGTTGAGCCACCCAACCCGCAAGTCCGCTTGTCAATGTGTATATTGCACAACTATGGCTACTATTTGCAGGACATGGAACATTAGAGGCCCAGTTTAGAGCCCGCTAGCCCGCAAGTCCGTGATCCAAAAAAGTGGCTAAGTATGGAATAAGGGATCTGTACATGCTCTATGACATGTCATGTCCATAGTTTATAAAAGTACATATTTAGTATGTATTGCTCATTTCTCGGAGCATGCTAGCCGTGGATTTCATCTCTCAATTTCTATATCGCGAAAATCAACAAAAGTACAATGTTGAACCAGCCAACTCGCAAGTCCGCTTGTAAATTTGTATATCGCACAAGTTTGGGTGCTATTTGCAAAACACAGAACATTATAGGCCCAGTTTAGAGCCCACCTTCCTGCAAGTCTGTGATCCAATAAAAGTGCAATGTTGAGCCAACTAGCCCGCAAGTCCACTTGTCAATTTGTATATCGTGCAACTCTGGGTGCTATTTGCAGGACAAAGAACATTAGAGGCCCAATTTATAGCCCGCCAGCCCCCAAGTCCACGATTGCTCGTTTATAGAATAAGGGATATGTACATATTTACTATGTATTGCTCGTTTACAGAATAAGGGATTTGTACATATTTACTATGTATTTCTCGTTTCTGGGAGCCCAACAACACTGGAGTCCATCTGTCAATTTCGATATCGCGGAAATCAGTGGAGGTACAATGTTGAGCCAGCCAACCTGCAAGTCCGCTTGTCAATTTGTATATCGCGGAATTGTGGGTGCTATTTGTAAAGCACAAAACAATAGAGGCCCATTTTTTAGCCTGAGA
Organism: Picea engelmannii; assembly: GCA_009831015.1. Classification (NCBI taxonomy): domain Eukaryota; kingdom Viridiplantae; phylum Streptophyta; class Pinopsida; order Pinales; family Pinaceae; genus Picea; species Picea engelmannii. The sequence goes on from ML829649.1 coordinate 20,358, forward strand.
ACCCACGATCCAAAAAGTGTACATGCTCTATAAAATCTCAGCCACCCCGCACGTCCACTTGTCAATTTGTATCTCGTGGAACTCTGGGTGCTATTTGTAGAACACAGAACAATAGACACCTATTTTTAGAGCCCTCTAGCCCAAGAGCCCGCGATCCACAAAGTGGGCAAGTATGGAATGCGTTATCCGTACATGCTCTATAAAATCTCATGTCCATACTTTATAAAGGTACACATTTAGTTTTGCCTGGTTTGTACACATACTGGTTTGGTCACCACACAATTGCTTTTGCACATTGGATTATGGAATATGCACTACGAGTCCGACCCAGCCCTTTCGTTTCCTTAGCCAATTTTATGCCTGCAGCTTCCCTGGTACACATTATCGAACTCTCATTCCCCGTGTTCCGAGTGTGCATCTTGCATCCAAAACTTGGTAATCCATGTTTATGGTCGCGGGTTCCCAGACGATGGAGTGGCATATTTCATGTCCATATATATCTTTACATCACGAGTCCAACCAAACGCCGTTCGTTTTCATAGTTTCTGATTTTTATGCCCACGGTGTCGTTTGTGGGCACCATCCAGCTCTCATGCCCCGTTTGCGCGGTATACATCTAACGCCCGAAACTTCGGTGATCTACAATTGGACCCAGACTTGAAGCTTGCGACTCATTTGCTAATTTTCTTTAATTTAATTGTGCAATATCAATATTTATTATTAATAATTTAGTACTTTAAAATAATGTTTTTAGATAATGTTAGCTATATAACATATATGTTATATGTTATATATGTAGACAATTGCAATCTTGAAATCGCTAGTCCCAGAGTCCGTCTGTCAATTTCTGTATCACAGAACTCCTAGTGTTGCGTGGAGGACACTGAATAATAGAAGTGCAATGTTGAGTGAGCCAGCCCGATGTCCGCCTGTCAATTTGTATATCGCAGAACTCTGGATGCTATTTGTAGGACACAGAACAATAGAGACCCAATTTTCATCCCGCCAGGCCGAGAACCCGCAATCCAAAAAGTGGCTAAGTATGGAATCAGGGATCCATGCATGCTCTATAAAATCTGATATCCATACTTTATAAAAGTACATATTTACTATGGATTACTCGTTCATCGGAAAATTTCTAGGTTCAGAACTGGCGGATACACATGTTCAGATTTCCAGTTACCTTTATATTGCCAGCCCGACCGTCCGCTTGCCCATTTCATATTGTACATATTACATGTAATGTCTAATACATATTCAATTTTGAGCGCGCCACTCGTGGAGTTCGTCTGTCAAATTAGAGCTCGCCAACCCGATAACCTATGATACATATTACATGTAATGTGTAATACATATTTGATTATGTCTGTGGATTTGTATATCGTGGAACTCCGAATGCTGTTTGGAAAACACTGGACAATAGAAGTGCAATGTTGAGCTAGCCAAACCGCAAGTCCGCGATCCAAAAAAGTGGCTAAGTATGGAATAAGGGATCTGTACATACTCTATAAAATGTCATGTCCCTAGTCTATAAAAGTACATATAATAGAAGTGCAATGTTGAGCGAGCCAACCCAATGTCCGCTTGTCAATTTGTATATCACGAAACTCTCGGTACTATTTGTAGGACACGAAACAAGAGAGAACCAATTTTCAGTCCGCCAAGCCGAGAACCCACAATCCAAAAACTGGCTAAGTATGGAATGAGGGATCCCTGCATGCTTTATAAAATATGATATCCATACTTTATAAAAGTCCATATTTACTATGGATTACTCGTTCCTCAGAAAATTTCTAGGTCTGGAACTGGCGGATACATGTGTTCAGAGTTCCAGTTACTTTTATATTGCCAGCCCGACCGTCCGCTTTCCCGTTTCATATTGTATGTATTACAGTAATATGTATTACATATTACATGCAATGTTGAATACATATTCAATTTTGAGCTCACCAGTCATGCAGCCTGTCTGTCAATTTAGAGCCCACCAGCCCGATAACCTGCGATACATATTACATGTAATGTGTAATACATATTCAATTTAGTTTGTGGATTTTTATATCGCGAAACTCTGAATGTTGTTTGGAGGACACGGGACAATAGAAGTGCAATGTTGGCCCATCCAACCCGCAAGCCCGCGATCCAAAAAAGTGGCTAAGTATGGAATAAGGGATCTGTGCATACTCTATAAAATGTCATGTCCATAGTTTATAAAAGTACATATTTAGTATGTATTGCTCATTTCTTGGAGCCCGCCAACGTTGGAGTTCGTCTGTGAATTTATATATCACAGAACTAAATAGAAGTACAATGTTGATCCAACCAGCCCACAAGTTCGCTTGTAATTTTGTATATCCTAGAATTCTGGGTGCTATTTGTAACGCACAAAACAATAGAGGCCAATTTTTTGAGCCCGCCACCTCGAGAACCCGTGATCCAAAAAGTGTACATGCTCTATAAAATCTCAACCAAACCACAAGTCTGCCTGTCAATTTGTATATTACATAAATTTGAGTACTATTTGTAGGACACGGAACAATAACGACCTATTTTTTAGCCCGACAACTCGAGTACCCGCGATCCACAAAGTGGCCAAGTTTGGAATGCAATATCCGTACATGCTCTATAAAATTTGATGCCCATACATTATAAAGGTACATATTTTTTTTCCCTACTTTGTACACATACTGGTCTGGTCACGACACCGTTGGTGTTGCACATGAATTATGAAATATGCAGCAGGAGTTCGACCGACCGCTTTTCTTTCCTTAGCCAATTTTATGTCTGCGGGTTCCCTGCTACGCGTTATCGAACTCTTGTTCCCCATGTTCCGAGTGTACATCTTGCATCCAAAACTTGGGTAATCCATGTCTATGCTCACAGGTTCCCAGACGGCGGAGTGCCAGATTTCATGTCCATCTATATCTCTACATCACGAGTTCAACCTACCGCCATTCGTTTTCATAGTTTGTGAATTTTATGCCCGCGGGTTCCTTTGTGGACACCATCCAACTCTCAAGCGCCGTTTGCCCGGTATACATCTTGTGCCTGAAACTTCGACGATCTACAATTGGACCCGCACTCAAAGCTTACAACTCACTTGATAACTTTGTTTAATTAAATTGTAGAATATCAATATTTAATATTAATAATTTACTTAAAAATAATGTTTTTAGATGATGTTTATATATATGTCTTGTTTCTAAATCTTTAATGCTAACAACTCATCGTGAAGGCACCGTGTAATTTGTCATTGATGGGTGCAAGGCTAGAGAAGATCTGCCATTAATGTGCACTAAACCAATATTTGCGGAGGATTTTCTTATCCCTTCCCAATGTTAATTTCAAATACCATGGAATGCCATTCGCACGCTGTCAGCTTGGTTTGTTCATGAAACCTCCAATCCTTAAATGTTCTTTGCCGTAACTGCCACCTTCGCACTTCTAAGTATGCAATAATTAAGCTTTACTTCTAAAAACTCGCCATACAACACGCATAGAGATTGTCATTAATGAGCGAAGATCTCGAGGAGATTTTCCATTTGCATGCATTGAACCAACATTTTCAGGGGGTTATATTATCCCCTCCATTTTTTCATTTCAAGCAGTGTTTGGAGCAAACCAATGTTTTCATAAACTACTGGCAACACCTCCACAACAGTTCTGTAGAGATATAGTGAACATCTTCAGACCTGAGGACTAGAACCACCACAGTAACAAAGCATCGCTCCAACGACTTGCCACAGTAACAAAGCAACCCAAAGTTCTTCAAACGGATGAGGTTCATCCTAAAATTGATAGTTCTCACAAGCTTCCTGTGGAGAAGAAGGGAAACAAAATTGTAGGGGAGGCGGATGAGCCCGAAATTGAGAGTGAAAACATGGATCGTGACACTGATCTGGATAACATATTATGCAACCTTGAACAACTGAGATACACGATTCACCATAGCTACCCAATGTATGTAGTTGATGCCGAAATTTTTTACGAAGATGAATCCTTCGTATTCCATAGTGATTTTTTTGAAAGTGAATCTAAAAAATTAATTATTGAAAAAAGAGATGTAAAAAATAAGAAAAGAAAACATCATTCAGAACTTGACCTTGCCAATATACATGCGTCCAAAATCTCTGAACTTCACATGGCAACCAGAGATGCTCTTCATGATTCCATTGGAGTCATTGAGGTCGAGAATGCCAGACTAAAGAACCAAATCAAGGAATTAGAGGAAGCTTTGTTTCCTATGCGATTGCTTGGCAATCCTTTGGCAATAGCCATGCCTACAACTCCCTGCACCCCTGCACCAAACCTAAAAGACTCCTCCACCTTCCTCGAATCGTGTAGAGAATATGTGGAGAAAAATATCAACAAAAGAATGTATCTGATTACTAAGGCCTCAAAAACATCACAAAATATGGAATCCCTGGGAAGTAGCGCACATAACTTGCTTGAAATTTTGCAGAAGGATTTAAAAAATGAAGAAACTTTCTATTTGCACACAATCATCCATTTTTCCTTTCATGTCAACAACATGGCAGACATGACAAGAAGACAACATGACCTCCCGTCCAAAAAATGACTCACTCAATTAGAAGCATGCTGGAAAGAGAAGGTGAAGAACCTGTATCTGATCGTCCAATCATGTGAGCAAGCAATATCAAAGAAATAAACATTATTCACAAAGCTTGCCAAAATAGACTTAGTCGGAAGGATCAACGACTTCTAGGACCCCATCTTAATCATCAACTTGTTGGCGTTAACCAAGCAAGCTTTCACAAACCAAGTTGATAATTTTAAGGCATTGTCTTTAGAAAATTTTCACAGGATTCTTGAATATCATGAAGAACACGTGGACAACTGGCTAGTCTGCTATTTGGTACAGAATGGAGACATTCATCAGGCTCTGTGTAATATTTATATTGATCTAAGTGAATTAGAAAATGAACTTTTCAGCATTAAAATCCGGAATGACATCAACGTCGCTTCCTTGAGAAGCTACATTGAAGAGAACTTGAAGCGGGTCGCCGACGAAATCCAACAGGAAAAGGCATCAACAAGAAAATAGCAAAATTACTTATATGGAACATCGCTATAAATACTTTGTTTATCAATCCAGTTATTCAAGCAGGTCCGAGATGAAAACCAACAGGAAAAGGCATCAACAAGAGAATACCAAAAATACTTATATGTACCATCCTTGTAAGTCTATACTTATAGTCCTTTCTTTATCAATCCAGTTATTCCACCTTTTCTGAATAGAAATCTATAGTCAAAGACTGATATCTTCCCATTTCTACTTTTTCAGGTATTACACTCTACCATCTCCCACTTCTTCTTTCCACAGTCCTATTTCTTGTACATATTTCTCTTATGGTCCGTGGGAGCCCCAATCCTAGTCTATATGACAAACACATTTAAATTTCCAGGAATATGTAGCAAACTATTGTTTTTTCATATATTCCAAATAAAACTATTCTTTTGTCTCCTTATATATTTATGTGCTCCTAGATTTTCATCTTCAGCTATGCTGAATGTCAAAACATTCTGTTTATTTTATTTCAATTCTCTTTTTTCTTATGCATATCTTTTTCTGCTTCGTCATTTTCAAAATTAAATTTGAGATAAATCACTCATTCAAATTTGAGATATCGTATTTGACACACACACACACACACACATATATATTTTAAATTTCCAGGAATATGTAACACACTTTTTAATTTTTTTATATAAATGTCATAAAATTGTGTTCAATACTTTTTTTCTACTCACACATATAGAGAGTATGTCATTTCTTGCATCTTTACCACCTGTCCTTCATGCTGCTTGTCACATCTGCACTGCAATTTCAAGGTCCAAGTCCAATTGTGCTATTACATCAACACGAGGCCCATAAAATTCAAATAGTCCACAAGTCCGCTTGTCAATTTGTATATCGCGGAACTTTGGGTGCTATTTGTAGGGCACAGAACAATAGAGCCCAAATTTTGAACCCGCCAACCCGATAACCCGCGATCCAAAAAGTTCCTAAGTATGCAATGAGGACTCCATGCATGCTCTATAAAATCTCATGCCCATACTTTATAAAAGTACATATTTGGTATCTATAAAAGTTAATATGTACTTTATAAAAATACATATTTCGTATGTATAATTTATGGTGTCCAAGAACCTATACTTTCATAAATTTCAATTTATTTTCTGTCCAGGAGGCCTTCTTTTAAAGAAAACTAATTCGGCAATGCTAATTTAAAGAAAACGAACCTATGTAACAAACATTGCTACTATTCTATTGTATGCTAAATTTTTTGTGTCCAAGAACCTTTTAAATGTAATACTATTGTACACTACTTTTTTTTGTCCAAGCTCCCTTTAAATCTTGCCTATTCTATCAAAATTAGATACTAGGAACCTTCGTTGATGTAGCAGACATTAATAATTTCTGATAAATTTAAAATAAAACTAATTCGGGAATACTAAATTCTGCATGGATACCACATGTACTGAAACTTGCAATCCACGTGTCTGTACACGGTCTCATTTACTCCCATTCCAACCTGGCAGGGACTACGTTGCCATGCAACACTTGTTAATTAAAACATCAAGAAAGCCAAAGTATTGAAACTTGAAAGAATAAATGGCAATAATCTACAGAGTTGGGTAGCCTTGCAAAACAACATTGTGCATAGTGAAATGTAGGAGAAAGTGTTGGATCCTATTCCTTTTTGGTTTATTATAATAATAATAAGTTGGCCACGTAATTCAAATTGAAGGTGCATTGAGGGTTTGTTGGTGTCACTCTGTAATAGTAGAACGAGCCTTTTACAGTGTTGAAAAAATCAGCGAAGTATTGTGTCATTGGTTACCTAGGGACTTTTGGTTACTCAATCCTAAGTATGCAGTCAGACAGGGACTTCAGTACCATTGGTTTTTTAATGTGTCATTTTGCAATAAATAGGTAGTTATATTTTCAAAATCTAGAAATGTTTGATTTGTTTCATTTGTTTGAATGAACATATTTTAAAACGTAGTGATATACTAACCAAAATTGAATAATAAATAAGGTTTGAATGTTAAATTAATATAAAACATTGAAAAATTAAATTTTAAAGTGAGTATACAATGGTTAAGATATTAATTATTTTAAATCATTTTTAATATTTAATTAGATTAATATAAAATATTGAAAATTGATATTGCCTTTTATAATATTATGTTTGTTGATAATATAATAAGAACCCCTTAGGTTAAGTAAAACCAATCTAAAATCTCTGATTACATCTAATTTGTTACATCATTTACTTCAATTAATATGAAACATTGAAAATTGAAATTGCGAGTAGACACATTGCTCGTTACGCATGACATTGCAAGTAGACACATTTTCACTTAACTAATGTAACATTGCAAGGAGGCCAAAGGAAGTCATTTATAGATAACATTACAAAAGCATAAATCAATGAGTCTCGTGGTTGAAGTTTTTCCACATAATACACATAACCCATTGAACAAAATACGAGTCGAAGGAAAATGCTTGTCGTCAGTGAATAAGAATTAACAATGTGACACACACATTTGTATATGTGCTAGGCTAAGCTACCATGTTTCAATCATGATTCAAGTTAATTAAGGGATAAGCTACCCTAGGATTCTCATGCCTATGGTGTCAGTAATTGTTTAGGCTGGGTTGTTGTTCAATTCTTTTGGCTAAGGTTGATAGGTTTATTTTTGCTAAACTATCATTAGATTCACATGCATTAGGGTGTTTGTGATTATTTGAGCTAAGTTACCTAGATTCCCTAGTTTCCTACTTGAAACTATGTTCTTATCTACCCCGGATGGGGTGACACCTGCCAATCATGTGCTACCTAGAACTCATGCAACCCGCGTAGTTAAGGCCCCTCGCCGCCAACACCCCCCTCAGTCCTTTCACCATGCTTAGCATTCAATCTATGAGGGAGATAGTGTGCCAGGACAACAAGGGAAGATTAATGGCGCACATTCTGCACCAGTTATGGCTCACTGGAGCAGTTGCGAGGCAACCGAGCGACATCAACTCAGTATTCATGGCACCTCACCCTCTCATCTCAATGGTTTTCACGGAGGTAAGCATTCACCGTGGCTATTTGATCCTGCATTTGCACTTGGATTTTCATCCCCCACCATAAATCTCTTTCCACTGGAGCCGAGCACCTACTTTTGTTGATTTCACTTGCCCTTTGGTGCCTACGCATAGCCTATTTCTCACCATCTCTCTCTGTTGTGTTTATGCCATGCCACGCGAAAGGGGCAAGCCCAAATGCGGGTCGGCCTACTATAGATTTGTAGCCCGACATCGCCGTTCAAGACCGCCCTCATCCCCCTCTTTTCCTCCTAACCCGTTCACCAATCCTGTCGGCCCTCACCACTCTGACCAAAGTTGGCATGATGATTCTCAACTTCCCCTTGACAGTATGGAGCCAATGCCTCAAATATTTGACCCCGTGATAACTTCTCGTGGTTGTCCAATAGAGGAGGAAATTCCTCCAAGTTGGATGGAGGATACCATTAGGTCGAATGAACCAATTGGCAATGCCATCCCCCCTATCCATCCTGAGACAACTATGGGTGGTTGTGTGATAGAGGAACAAATCCCTCCACAGTGGTTGGACAACTCAAATAAAGGGTCAGTATGCCGCTCAATGATGCCACCAGGACAAACTTGGATTACTGCCTGGATGAGGAGGAGACTCATCTCGATTTGTTCGAGGAAGCACCAGTTCATCCAGCCTCAACATGCCATGATCCAAGTTCCGAGCAAGATATGCCCAGTCCACGTAGTTTATCGGAGGATCATTTGCAGTTGATTTTCAAGATGCGCTAGAAAATCGCAGACCAACTTCAAAGCAAGAGTGCCCTCAGTCGTTGTCTGGACCTGCTGTTCAACTCCTTGTCAAACGAGCCTTCCAAGAGCCACTACCCAACTTGCTTCCAAACGTTCGCCTTCACTTTCCGCCATGATGGTCACCCATGTTCACCAAATTTTTAGCTTTCTTATTGTCATGTTTTCAAGTCTAGACATGATACATTTATAGTTAAATTTTGCACTGGCAAGACTCTGGTTTTCGTATATTGGCTTGTCTATAATTTTTGTAGGCCACATGTTCTGGTTTCCATGCATATGGAAGAACATGTGGTAGGTTTTGAATTGCATATTGACATGTATTGCTATGACAACTTTTTAAGGTAATACAATCTTTTTTATTTACAAAAAAAAAACTATGTTCTTATCTACTCTTGATATTGTTTTCATGCTACTAAAGCTATTGAATTTCATTGTTGTGATCGTGCCTATTGGCATTAACCAATAAATAAGGCCAATGACCTTAGAATACAGAGTCCATAAACAAGGATGACCAACTCTTTTCTTCTTGCATATTAACATAATATATGTATTCCCCCTAAAAGATACCCAAACTACAAAGACACATACAATGCACATTGCACTCTGAATTGGTTGCATGCTCATCTCATTATACAAAGATATGTCAATATAACTATACATAACACGAAAAATTGGAAAAATAATGATTTTTTTTTTAAGTGCACCTGTCATTGTGGGCATTGGCATTCTCAAATAGATAGATTTTATAGATTTTATTATCTTTGGGTTCAAAAAATATAGTCATAGCGAGCATAAGCAATAAATAAAGCCTATGACCTTTGAATATAGAGTCCATAAACACAGATACCCAACTCTCTTTTTCTTGTATACTAATATAATATATGTATTCCCCCTAAAAGATACCAAATTTGGAAAGGCACATACAATACAAACTATGCTTTGAATTGGCTACATGTTTTTTTCATTGTATAGAGTTATGGTGATATAACTAGACATAACATGAAAAATGGGAAAAATAATGAAAAGAGTTTGGAACCATTTATATGAATTTCTTCCTTCCCTTCAATATATGTATTTTCTTTCTCGGATGGGCTGTTGATTGGTGTGGCCTAGACCTCACACATGGTGAGTCCAACCACCACCTTGTGAAGTAATGAGCCCTCACATACATATGTTGTTCGAATGGGCATGTTAGTACATGGACAATCAATAGAGGGATGAATACCACCTCCCTCCCCCCTCAAACATGATGGAGGTTCTGGAAAGGAGGACAAACATACGGTACAAGAACTATGTTTGGAGGTAGACAATGGGTAATGGTAACCAAAAATTAGGATTTTCCATGATGGGCAGTACTTTCAAGCCATATCAAAACATTAAGGCACTAGTTGAGATGTATGAGGGTATGATCATGGCAATGAATGGGGCTGGAAGTTATCAATAGAGCATGAAGATCCATTGGATCGTTTCTCTATGGGACTCAGCCTAAAATCCTAGTCTGGTGCCTATTATGTTCATTGAGGAAATTTAGAGGGTCCCAACTCTATGCTTGTGCCATAACATTTTAATGTGGGTGCTTCCCCTCTTGAGTAATCTATCAACTCTCCTTTCTATAGACGAGCTTTCAGAGGGGAGAAATGGAGTTTGTGGAAGTGGGTCTTGTAAGCCCTTTTCTATTGTAGAGAAGAAGGTTTCCTTCGTGGTGCTAGCAAGACCGTGGTGGGATTGGAAGGGTACAACAAAACGTTTCTATCCTTGGAGATTTTTCCTATGGGTGGTGTAGTTCCCTCGACGTTTCTGGTTTTGAGGCAATCCATAGAGCTTCTACCTTTTTATTTAGCCAAGCTCCCCCATATCAGTTTATTCTGTCAAGAGTTGTCTTACATCCCCTCAAAGGGTTGGGGAACTATCAACGAGGAGTTGGGAGGATTGGGAAATTCTTGTGAGTCTTTTCTTCAAGGTGGTTGAAGTTATGTTTGAGTGGGATATGTTGCACAAAAGTGGTGATTATCTGGAATTTCTAAGAGAATACAGGTCTCCTTGGAGCTCCACCTAACTACACCATAAGAACAAAGAAGTCCCAGGTGTTAAAGTTCCACACACCATTGTATCCTAATTCCTTTCAGAGGCCCTCTCCTAGAGAAACAAAGCATTTGGAGAATTGTTTACAGAAAGGGTAACCTGTATTTGCAACACCCCCATTGGTATTTTGATGGCAGAAAATAGTGATTTCGACTGGCTTGAATCGAGCAGACAAGGATCCAAGAGAAAAGGAGCTCAGAGTACACCAAAACAAAGAAAGGTAAAGCCCATGTCTCAGGGAATAGGGGTAGAACAAGCAGTTGAGAAAGCTAAACAAATCTACTACCAAAGTATCCCCCCTGAATCCCAACAAAAAATGGAGGAGCTGGTAAGCAAAGTGAGGCAGAGGAGTAAACAAACCCCAAAGCATATAATTAAGAAGCAATTTTAGAATGGGTAAGGGGTACTGGTTTCACAAGATCTAGAGACACTAAAGTATTCAAAGATATGGAATTTTATTTGCTAGCTAAGATCCTTGTTGCCCTTTCAATGGAAGACAAGGATGATAAGCAAGCAGAGTCACTAGAGAGAATCATGAGATTGGAAGCTAAGTTTACTGTTATGTGTAGAGTGACCTTTGGAATCAGTTTCAAGGTGACAAATTGGAACCCAAACAACGAAGAGGAAATAATGGACGTCACAAGCACTTCAGGCTCCTAGGGAACCAACACCAATTTGATCAACATTGACGATGATGATAACAAGGGTAAAACATGTGAGCATGAGAACCTTAAGGAAGTAGGTTTAGTCAGGCCACCTCAGAATTAGCAAAACAACCAGTCATGATATCCCAGGTTTCTCTAGTACATTTCTATGTTTTTATAGTCTTAAAGGTCCCTCTAGATAGCCTTAGAATACAACACTTTGTCAAGGAATTTCTCAAACATGCTATTATTGTTATATGATAATTGTTTGAGCTTTGGTTTCCTTCTTGGTGAAGTTCAGACAAATAGGATTGTAAATTTTTTTGTCTATTATTAATATAGAAGCAACTTAGTTTACAAAAAAATAAAATATGTATTTGCTTGGTTTTTTAGGTTTCAGGCTTCTATTGTCCCCTATTAATGCCATGGCATATTGTGCATGATGCACCTCCCCTTGCCACTATAGGCATTTGAGCTAGTTCTTAGGCTAGAGGGGGGTTACCCCTAATATTTTCTAAGACAAGAGTCCTTTTGTGTCACCCACGAACAACCTATTTAAATAGATAGAGCTGAGGTTGTATTTATTATAAAGAAAAATTGTTCATGGAGTCAATCTCTCCTATTGATTTAAAAAAAATAAAAGGATGTTGAATTGTATCTTGGAGGTGATTAAAAAAAGGTCAACCAATAAGGGGGTTTAATAGGTTTCAACCATGGGAATGATATTTTGAACCACAGGCACCATAATCTAGTTCTAATTGGCAAATAACTCAAAAAAATGAACAAATATGAGTTGAGGAGGAGGCATAATTACTTTCCTAAGAAATATTTATGAGACAAAAAACCAAATGGGTAAGACAACCATAGATCCATTGTTTATCCAACATGAGATGAGATAGAAAATGAAGGGAAAAGCCAACTTAACTTGCTTGAGTTTATTGTTTACCAGTGGCAACAATCCCGGTTTTGATTTCACAATAAACCTAACAATTCATTTAGAAAATATTAGCTCTAGTGTCGGGGACTATAAAGTCTCAGGTCTGAAACAACCATTCCATTTATACAATAAATGCACTAGGGGTTTGGGATTATATAATCATTGTTCTAGGGCTCATTGCTTCCCTTTACGGAGCCTATTACTTAGACATTGCTTACAATGAGAACGATAATGAAAATGGGGAGAAGTAAAAGGAGGAGAATGCTTCTTGCTACAACAAAACTGTGATGTGCCAAACAAATCCTTAGTCTTTGATGGCCTCTAGCATTTTTCTCAGCCTCTTCAGCTTATGAAAATGAAACTTTCAAAATGAAAAACATCATGCTCCCTCTGCAAAGAGAAAAACCTCTTTCTTATATGTTATTGGGGAAAACAAGCCCAATTTTTGGTTAGAAAGACATCTTTTGGTTGACTAATGCGAGCCCTCTATTTTCTCGACATCTGCTAACTGATTTATTTTGACTTAGGGCTTAATATTTTACTTAGGTGCCACAACTCTCTCTTAACCGTTGAGAAATTAGGGCCACACCTAAGAATTCTAACCAAAAATGGTTATTTTCTGCATTTGATTGTTTTTCCTTTCGAGGACTAGTTTTTCAGTTCTAGGTAGGTGGCTCGCATGAGATGAAACTATTGCTAATAGTGAAACTTTGAATCTTTTTGCTATTGAATCTTTTGAGCTTTGGAACTTTGAATTGGTTTAAATGGATCCTCGATTTCAAAATTGAGGTTGGCTGTCTCTAATTATATGCTTCCTACTAATTTTTTTTTTAATGAAAATCATTATAATGATTAAATCGAGTTAAATATAATGTTAGTTATTAAAAAGTGTTGTATAATTATTCTTAATGATTTGGAATTCCATGCACTATGAGTTGGAAGCCACTTGAAAGAGTTTTAACGTTTCAATTGAAGGCAATTTCTTTTAGAATTTGATGAATAAATTTCTTAATCATATTTTTATTATCAATAAGAATGAGAAATTACCTAAAAATGTTAGGCTAACTAAAAACAATTGCGATCCAAGATGTTTATAATAATAATAATCTAATTTTAAAGTCACCACCAAACCAAACACCAAATTAGTATACGAAACCCCTTATATATTTATTTTACTTTTATGTTTAAAATACATCTCTTATTTTATATATATTAAAAAGACAATTTATTAAATATTTTATTTATTTAAAATTACACTTCACTATCAATATTTAAAAAAAAGAAAAAAGTAAGAGAGTTATTTCCTTTGACTTTATTATGAAAATTTCATATCTATAAACACTCGAGCAAAACAAGATTCGAATTAAAATATGATGGATGGTTACCGCACAATGCTCATATTTATTTCTTCTGATAAAAGTATTGCGTTATATTAAATTGCTAAAACATTTTATTAAAATATTTGCAACATAAAAATGCATTTTTCCTATTAAAATTTTATATTTTGTTTTCATGTGTTGTTTTATTTTTGGTTTTTAGAGCACACACCCATCTAGTATTATCGAAAGTCATATTTATTTCTTTTGATAAAAGTATTGCGTTATATTAAATTGCTGAAACATTTTATTAAAATATTTGCAATGTAAAAATGCATTTTTCCTATTAAAATTTTATATTTTGTTTTCACGTGTTGTTTTATATTTGGTTTTTAGATCACTCATCCATTTAGTATTCGAAAGTCAATGTAATGATATATAATTGATACAATTTACTTCATAGAAGTAAAGAGGCTAGGAAAAATAATTGATCACAAAGATAAGTTGATCCGTGTCAAAGTAAGTTGTAATGACCATAAATATAACATACTTAGTAAATCTCCGAGCTTAAAAGGGTCAGGAATATTTATAAATGAAGACCTCATTCCCGAAGACCAAGTTGAATTAAGGAAGAAAGTTCAAAAGGTAAAATAAGCCAGGAAAGAAGGAAAATGAGCAATAATTAGAAATCGAAAAGCTATTGTTAGGGATAGAAACCATAAGTATAATAATAAATAGGAATTTGGGACACTTGGGATCCTTTTTTGGAATTGTCGTGGATTTCCATGGTGCAAAGGTCCTATGATAAGTTGGATCCCGAGTGATATTGATATTATTTGTTTAGCTGAAACTTGGGAGCATGGGGAGTCTAAGGTCCCTAACACAGAAGGATTTGTCTTGTGGTCGGCATGGAACAAAAAATCCCATCGTAGAGGGATAGGAGACATAGCTTGTTATATTAGAAAAAGTATTTCTCCTCACATTCAACTTCATAAGATTGACCCTCTTAATCAATACATTTTGATAGAAATTTGAGACACCAATGCTAAGAAGATGTATATAGCAATTTGTTATTTTGCACCTATTAATTCTACTTTTTATAAGAAAAATAATCTAGATAAAAATTGTCCCTATAATAATTTAGAAAAACATATTTATAATTTGAAAAATGAAGGTAATATCCTCCTGCTAGGAGACTTTAATGCTAGGACTGCAACTAAACGAGCTACTCTTTTAAGTAATGACTCCAACCATAATCCTTTATGGCTAGATGAAGACCTTGTTTTATCTAATAGCTACAAAAGAAGCTCTGAAGACCTAACTGAGAATTTGTTTAGTACTGAGTTGGTCAAGCTCTGCAGCTCTCAAGACCTAATAATTTGCAATGGAGTAATGAAGTGGCCAAACTCCAACCAAATGACTTGTATTCATGGGCTAGGTAGTAGTGTTGTAGATTATGTGATATATGATATCCCCGTTTCCAACCAAATAACAACTTTTGACCTTTTAAATGACCATGAGCCTGACTCTGATCATAAACCTTTAACCCTAACTCTAAAATTCTCCATGCATAGAAGCACCATTGAAGAAAATTCTGATAATCAAAGGAATTTGCGCTTTGACAAAAGTTAAGTTGACATTTTCTTAAAGGATTTAAATAGTAAATTAAACCTCCTAACTTATATGGACAACATTGAAGAACTCTATCATAATTTTACAACTACCCTTTCCACTTCTATTCACATGTTCTCTTTCAAGGTGTCCCATAAAAAGAATAATAGAAAAACCAACCCTTGGTATGATAAAGAATGTAAAATTGCTAGGAAAGCCATTAGGGATGCTTCTACTGAGCCCTTAAAACTCGATAAGATCAATACGTACAAAGCCCTAATTAAAAGGAAAAAAATATACTATATCAATAAAAGATAAGAGAAACTTTCACAACTATACAAGTTGGATCCTAAGAAGTTCTGGAGCCAAATTCTAAAACACAATACTAAAGAAAATAATAGGATTCCCTTAACGGACTGGAATTCCTACCTTAAAAAGATTTACGAGTTCCCTAATGCCATGGACACCATTCCTATTGTCCCTACAAAGGAAGAATTTTTTTCTTTAGATGACATAGAGTTCGGGATTAAGCGACTCACAAATGAGAAAGTTAATGACATTAAAGGCTACCAAGCTAAAATTTTAAAAATCGGAGGGCCAATCCTTATCCCTCACATACACAAGCTCTTCAATTTAGTAGTCAAGCAGGGCTTCCCTAAACCCTGGACGCAAAGCCTCATTGTTCCTATTTTTAAAAATGGGGATAAAAACATTCCCTCTAATTATAGGACCATTATGATTATCTCGATTTTAGCCAAGCTTTATGGAATTATTTTGGAAAAGAAGATTAACATTTGGCTAGAAAGTCACGGTAAAAGAGCTAAAGGCCAGGCTGGGTTTAGGAGATATCATTCAACTGTGGACCATCTTGTTACCTTTAGGATCATTGTAGAGGAGTTCCACAATGCTAAAACCAATCTTTTTTGTTGTTTTGTTGACTTTAGAAAAACTTTTGACATGGTTCCTAGGAAAAACCTTTGGAATAGGTTGGAAGAGATAAAAGTGCCTCTTGAGTTGATGACTGCTGCAATACGGATGTATGAGAACTTTATTTCTAAGTTTAAAAACACTGAGGGCTGGTCAAAAGAGATTAACTGCAATATCAGAGTCAAACAAGGTTGTCCCTTGTCCCCTACCATTTTTGGCATATACATTGATAAGTTAGAAAAATGCTTGGAAAAAGCAGGTTGTGTCGGGCCTACTCTCACTGGTATAGTCATCAATCTTCTCCTTTATGCCGATGATATCGTTCTTATGGCAAGGAGTCCCCATGATCTTGAAAACCAACTAAGAATCCTCAAGGATTTTTGCTCTAATATGGGTATGACTGTTAATACTGATAAGACTAAGGTCATGATTATTAAATCCAATAAGATCCATTATGACACCTTTGTATATGACAACAACAACTTGGAGGAAGTGACTTCATACAAATATCTTGGAATTGATATTCACCACAAGCTCAATTGGAATTATAACATTGAGAAAAAGATTATTGGGGGATGGCAAGCTTATTATGGGCTTGAAAACAATTGTCAATCAGCTGATCTTTGGAGTTGGGATAAGAAGAAACTCCTCTTTGAGACTCTTGTTACACCTGTTATTCTTTATGGATGTGAAGTCTGGGGCTGTAGTATCTCTCGTGAATCCTGGAGAAAGATAGAGCAAATAACAAATAATTTTATAACCTATAATCTCAAAATTAAAGGAAATATGCCCTATCCCATCCTCCTTGTAGAAACAAGCCTCTCCCCCATTGAGAGCATTTCTATGACTAGATACCTAATGTATAAGAACAAGTTAAACAACATGGAAGACAAGAGGCTACCTAAAATTGCTTCAAAATCAAGTCATAACCATCATCGACTCAAGCAAGGATGTCATAAAGACGCTCAGTCTTGGCTAAACTATTGGGGAATCATAGAAGAACCCATTTTGCAGAATAAAGATACTATTAAAAAAAATGTCAAATCAAAATTTAAGGAAAAAATGTGGTGTGATAAAGAGTTAGAGGAAAAAAGAAAATTGAGGTATTATAAAGATGTAATCAACGCTAATCTAGAAGATCAAAATGATCTATCTGTTTTGCCGAGTGTAAAGAAAAAAATAAGCATTGCTAAGATAAGAACAAATTCTCACGAGCTCCATAGTGAAATTGGGCGTTGGTCAATTCCTAAAACGTCATGGGATGAAAGAGTGTATCACCGTTGTGACACTAAAAAGGTTGAAGATGAAAAGCACTTTCTCTTAGATTGTCCAACCTATACCCATATTAGATCTCATTTTCAAAATATTGATCACACTACCAACCTTCCTAACCTCTTAACTCAACAAATGTATGGTGATCTTGGAAAGCTTTTCTTAATGTTTTTCGAGCACAGAAACAAAATTCTAAGGAATCACAAGTAATCACTTACCCTCTTAAAATCCGATAAACCAATTAGATCTTAGTAGATGTTAATCATCATCATCAATTAAGATTTTGCTCACTTTGAATATCAAATAACATATATAAATGCCTTTTTTTTAAAAAGAAGCTACAAATCCTACGCCACATTTTTTTTTTCCATATAATCACAACTTTCACCGAGTCACTTTACTTCATGTGGAGTTTATCATATTTATTAGTCTTTGTTTCGTCATGGAATATACTTTTCTTGTTATGGACTATGGTTTTTGTTATGTTGATTTCTAATTAATTTCGTTACTTTTTCATAATTCTTTTCAATTTTTTGTTATTTTATTTTTTATGTGTTTAAATTTTCTAAATTTCATTTTTTTTTATAATTTATAAAGATATACTTTTCTTGTTATGGATTATGGTTTTTGTTATGTTGATTTCTAATTAATTTCGTTACTTTTTCATAATTCTTTTCAATTTTTATTTTATTTTATTTTTTATGTGTTTAAATTTTCTAAATTTCTTTTTTTTTATTATATAATTTATAAAGATTGATGTGACTAATATAACTTGATATGTTTTTATCAATTTATGTCATTGTTATTGTTAAATTAGAATTAAAATTAAGTCAATTGTTTTATGAAGTAAAATACCTTTGAATGTTTTATCAATTTATGTTATTGTTAAATTAGAAATAAAATTAAGTCAATTGTTTTATGAAGTAAAATACCTTTGAATTTTTATTAATTTCGTTACTTTTTCATAATTCTCTTTAACTGTTTTCTTTTTTGTCATTTTATTTTTGAACTTTTTCTTTTGTCATTTTATTTTTTGTGTTTTTTTAAATAAACACATTACATTTAAAAAAAGATTTAAAATCTTATTTTTTATTAGTTTAACAAGATTGAGGTGAGTAATATAACTTTAGTGTATTTTATCAAATTAAACTTTGAATTTTTATTAATTTCGTTACTTTTTCATAATTCTCTTTAACTGTTTTCTTTTTTGTCATTTTCTTTTTGAACTTTTTCTCTTGTCATTTTATTTTTTGTGTTTTTTTAAATAAACACACTGCATTTAAAAAAATTTAAAATCTTATTTTTTATTAGTTTAACAAGATTGAAGTGACTAATATAACTTTAATGTGTTTTTATCAAATTATGTTTTGTAACAGTAAAATAAAATTAAAATTAAAATTCAAATGTATATTATTAAAAAAAAGTTAAACTTTAACACGTTCTGTTTAATCTCATATCATGGTATTGAGCCTATATTTGAAGCCCATTTCACATGAGTTTTCCATCGCAATAAATTGCTATGTTGTCTTTGCAATTTTCAATGTAGTATTGTTTACAAAGAAATTTATTCGACATTGCTTTTGTCATTCTCAGTATGTTTGTCATATGATGAAGGTACTCATATCTGTAAGGTTCCTCTTATACTTTGTTAAGCTCTAATATTGGCTCATTACCACTTAATTGGGGCATATTAGATTAGTAATGTTATTTTATTTATGTCGGCTTTAGGCCATTAGTTGTAATTTAGATTAGTAATGTTATTTTATTTATGTCGGCTTTAGGCCATTAAACCTCCTAGTCTCCTATATATACCAAGGAGACATTTTCATTTTGAATCATCTTGTACTTGAACATTTAAGTGGGGTAAAAGGAGGTTGCCCCCTCGAAGAGGCTTATTATCTGAAATTATCTCTTTTTCAAGGCGTTGAGTACTTTTCCTGAGGTTTTTCTATGCTATCTTGATGTTTGGTTCTTAACATACTTCTCCATTGTTTGTACCTCAAATCAACGCCTTTGACCCTATGCCATTGGATTTGAGTGAATGCTTTAACATTACCCTAATATCCCTCACATGGCATATTCACTACATTTCTTGTCTCAAAGACCGAATATAAAGCATTCTATAAAAGTAATTACTTGAGTTGGTTGTGGTGCAAAGTTGTTGCTAGGGTTCGATGTGCCCAAGGGAGGCAATATGTTGCCACTATGAGAAACAAATGTAAGGATCACTCCTTTATTAGTTATATTTCTCCCAGAGATATCTATCTTGTGCGTTTACTTGCTAACTAACTTAGAACAAGTTATTTAGTCTATGGACACTCGACCAATCGAGAGTTTTGTGCATTTGCGCAAGAAAGATATGACCCTTTTTCAATGATTCATTGGGCATCTCTTAGCCTTAAAATCAACTAGCATTGTATGTCATTTTCTCTATACAAACCTGCTTAATATGATTGACAAATTTCCTTGCGATAATTGTACATTAATTTCAAATGATTGATGACATATTATATGCACTAATTCACATGTGTTTTTAGTGATGAGTGGCCATTTCAATGCAAAGCAATACTCATCACACAATAAACATGAGATAGCTTAAATTGTATTTTCTAAAATAAGTTGTGCTCAACCAAAAATATCGACAAGAAAAAGCATACATACATGTAAATTCTTCTTTCCAATTCTAGCCTTTCCATTTATGTAGCCTCTGTAACACAATGTTTTGTAGCATCTTTGCCTCCACATATCTCCTACTTAGCACACCATCTCTCCGCCCTACAATGGACATCGAGTTTAGTTTTTCAATAAAACAAGAAAAGGCACAACCAACCAATAATATCTTGTAGAAACCTCGTAACAAAATTAAAAAAAAAAATAGAATTGCAAACTTTCAATACTTGTATCCTAACAATATAGTGACATAAATATACTCTAGATAGGACTTTATTTCACAAAGGAAACATTAAGTCTACCAGTCATGCCATTGTAATGAGCAGTGGAAATTTCTCATTGCTTAAGATGTAACATTGATTATATCAAAGCCATCTATTTTTGTTAAGAGTGAAAGTCTTACACCTATCATCGTTGCTAGAACCATCGTTAAGAAAAATGGCCTTTCTTTTTTAATCTTTTCCAACAAAACCGTCACATTGAATTCAAGGTTGTTATCAATTAGGAAATCCTACCATTATGGAGATTATAAGATCCACCAAAGTAGCAATTGTTTTGTGTTAGAAAGTGGATTGACCTTGGAGTCTCATAGGCAGCGAAACAAAACATGGGTTAATAAAGGCCAAACCTAGATCTTTAACAAGTGTCAAGAAGCTTCAAGAGTTTATGTTCCACAACAATGCATGTGTAATCCCAAGTGGTTCTTCATTTACTAAAATAGGTAGCCCAAAATTAGGGAATAAAATTCCAAAAATGACATTGAGAGCTGCATGATTTATATGTATGCTCACAAAGAAGGCAACTCACAAGCAAACCATTAAAGTCATTAGATTTTGGGATAGAGAAAGACATTGTGTCGATGATGATTCTTGTGTGGCTTATGGCTGTGGAAAGAACCTTCTAGATAGTTGGACAAAGAGGTCGTTGGAGAGCCTTATCTCTGTATGAATAGAGAAAAAACTTGAGTCCATGCCAACAAATGTTTTTTACATGATTATATCAAATATCAGATGTGTCTAATTGGCATCGCTTTGTATCATATTTGCCTCCACCAACTATACAAAGATAAAAACTCTCTATTACAAAAAAAACTGAAACAATGCCCATTTGTTTTATAAATGGAAGCTTAAGGAATTTTACAGTGGAGAAGTCCCTGATTCAAACCACTCCATGGAGTTAAGAAGCAGATGCAAGCAATAAGAACTTTCATAAATTCAAAATGCATGTGTTCACTATCTTGTAAGTCATCCCTAACCCTCGTTCTTTGGTCTTGGTACATCTTTTGCTCTTGTTCTACCTTTCCCATGATACCGTAGTAGTGTCCCTTTTATAGCCTTTATGAAAAGGTGTTGTGAACTATATCTAGATGAACAAAAAACCAATGGGTATGAATCAATTTGACATATATATTGATGAACTAGTTAGGCATTTATGTTGTTTTACTACAACAAAAAATGCTTTAACTAGAGAGAAATTAAAGAATAATGAAAATTGAGTTTTCACCAAGAAGAATAATGGGCATCGTGGTGGTAATAAAATCATCTTCTTATTTCTAAAGACAAAAGTTGAAAAACTTATTTGCTCATACAAACTAAAGATAAGCTTTGGTGTGTGTAATTGCTAGTTTTAAATAATGCTTCTTTCTTTAAGTAATCACTAGGTGATCGAGGAGGATCTAGAAAGCTAAAAATTGTATAATCTCAAATGCTAATGAAAATGACTTCATTGTGTATATCTTGGCAATATCTTTCCAATGCAATTTGAACGGCCTCAAACGAACGTCGTATGAGGAAGTTATGGCTTTTTGAAATTTGACAAAAATAGGGAAAACTGTCAAAGGACACGCTGGCATGTGGCAGTATGAACATGTATGGTTAGATGACGTGGCAACATCATATATGGACACATGGAATGTGTGGATGATGTGGAATGTATGGATGATGTGGACTATACGAATGCCATGTGGCATCACGATAAGGATGATAGGTGGCGATATGAATGGACATGTGGCAGTACGATGCTGACGTGGCATGTGGTAGTACGTGCTGACATGGAACTGACAGGTGGTGGTGATGTGGAATTGACACAAATAGGTTATGTGCCGATGATGTGGACCAATCAAAAGGTGACGTGTGGCACCTTCTGATTGGCTAATATTGACTAAGGGGAATCAAAATTGGGCGATATGAATGGACATGTGGCAGTACAACATTGACGTGGCATGTGGTAGTACGTGCTGACATGGAACTGACAGGTGGTGGTGATGTGGAATTGACACAAATAGGTTATGTGCCGATGATGTGGACCAATCAAAAGGTGACGTGTGGCACCTTCTGATTGGCTAATATTGACTAAGGGGAATCAAAATTGGGCGATATGAATGGACATGTGGCAGTACAACATTGACATGGCATGTGGTAGTATGCGCTGACATGGAACTGACAGGTGGTGGTGATGTGGAATTGACACAAATAGGTTATGTGGCGATGATGTGGACCAATCAAAAGGTGACGTGTGGCACCTTCTGATTGGCTAATATTGACTAAGGGGAATCAAAATTGGGCGATATGAATGGACATGTGGCAGTACAACATTGACATGGCATGTGGTAGTATGCGCTGACATGGAACTGACAGGTGGTGGTGATGTGGAATTGACACAAATAGGTTATGTGGCGATGATGTGGACCAATCAAAAGGTGACGTGTGGCACCTTCTGATTGGCTGTTATTGACTAAGGGGCATCAAAATTGGTTGGGTTCAAGGGAATCAAACCCTCAACCTATCCATAAATAATCAACAAGCTTAACCAACTCCACTGTGAGGTGCATTGAATATGCCAACGATAATTTTATATTTTCAGGTGCATTGAATATGCCAACGATAATTTTATATTTAAGTTTATTGTTGTACCATAAATAGATTTAATTGAGGTTGACCCCGCGACCATTGGGCTGACGGTCCAACAAATTAACCAACGTGCCACATGGCGCCATTTGTTAAAGCATGCGGGAATAGTGTATTTAAAGTGTAACTAAATGTTGAACCAAATATTAAATGGGGTCAAGAAAGCTTGAACCTCCGACCCCCACTATACAAACACCACCATTTCACCATTGCGCTACAAGAGTGCGCCCATGCTTGAGTCACGAGACTTAGTGCTTTTGTATGGAGCCATTTTATGTATTGTAAAAAAAATACTCCTAGGTATTAAAGTTTTAAAAGGTGGCTTAATACATAGAAACCAGCGTGGATTATTTTTATCCAAGGATGGTTTAATTTATGTATTTTGGGGTATGAAATCATTTTTGTAAAGGATATATGGGAATGCATGCTAAAAGGGTACTCATATGCCAAGAACCCGGATGGGGTTCGTTTTGGTTATGACGAAGGCTTGTGTGTTAAGAACTTGCATTAAGTTTGTTTTGACATGGAAGTTCATGCAAGAACTTGGAGCGAGTTCATTTTGTATGATATGGTATTTTCATGCCAAGAATTTAGAGTGGATTTCATTTTGGTTATGATTGTGTTCGTGCCAAGAACTCAGATTGAGTTCATTTTGGTTTCGATTTGCGTGTCAAGAAGTCACTACTATTTTGGTTTAATACTGATTTTGAGCTTTGGGACTTTTTGAGAGAAGTATAGAGTGTTTATAGTAAAAAAGTTTGGTTTTTCGAGGCAGTGCCGATTATGACAATTAGACTTGTGTTTGAGCAGTAGATCAAAATGTCATAAGTGGGTGTTGTATTTAAGCATTGTTGAGCATCAATAAAGTGGTCTTTCATTTTGAAGTAGACCCAGAGGCGTAGTCCAAGATGGATCAACTCCGTTACCAACTTGTGTAATGCGCCTTGATCTTTGTTGTTAATATTTCTCCCCATGTTTACATTTTTATTTCCGCAAGTTATTATCAATTTATGAAGTTTATGGATAAGTAAGCATTTTTACATGACATTTTGCAAATAGTCGTAACAATTTTAATTTTCCGAATCTGGTTGGATGTTAGTGTCTGTTTAAGAACTAATTGACATCTAAGGATTTTTGGATCAATAGGCTAAAACAACAAGGCAAAAACAACAATGATCTATGGAAATTAAGCCTTTAGAGGTGTCGATTCCGAGTTAACACAAAAAGATAGTGTAAATTTCATGAATACGATTATGTGGATGAGCAGATGTCCCTTTCAACTTCAACAAGCTTCCATCTTCCACTCGATCATGATGACTATGTTGTCTGAATCCTTCCTTATTTCAACTTAGCCACTGAAGATATGAATAAAGTGGCATTGTTTTTGAATGTGCATAAGAGACATCAAGTTCCTTCGCAACTTAGAAATATAGAGAACATAACGCATAAGAAAATACAGGAGTCCAAGAAATTTAGGATTGATGGTGCCAATTTCCAAAGGTTTGAGACTTGATTTATATGCAAAATAAAATATGCCATCTACATTGTCATCGAAATCTTCAAAGAAGTCTCTCTGGAAAGTCACGTGGCATGTTGCATATGTGTAAAGAAGCCATGCATCTATCTAAGAAGCAAATGAAGTGTTAAACAAATCTTCAGTTACTCCTATATTATAATGGGAAAAAATATAATGAGCAGATTCAGGTGGTTTTCCTTTCGCCAAATCTGATGTTTTACCTTTGTCTTGTTTTTTATTTTGTTTTTATTTGATCTTCTCCCATGGGATTCTACATGTCTTTGCTTCATCTGACCCACTATTTATGTAATATTCATAGTGAAGATCAGATCTCTCACCTTGGTTGTGTCTACCTCCTTTCCTCTAAAGTTATTTCTCCCACGCCCTCTTTTACTGCTTTCTCCTCTAGAAGAATCATGTGATTGATTTTTCCCTTTCTGAGAAAGGCACACGATCTCACTAGTGGGTTGATATGACATCTTTCGAAAGGATTTCTCACGTTATGCAACTTTCTCCACCAATGTGTCAAATGGTTTTCATTTGACCACTAGCTTGCATGGATTCAAGGTAGTGATAATATGGAGGGTAGAGGGTCTTAATGAAGGCTATGAGAGGAATGTCTATCTTCACTCTAGTGGCATCAATGCCATGCATTATGGATTTGTTATCAAAAATTAAATCCATGGGATCATCATTACTCAACTCTAGGTTGAAGAGCTCCATCAATAATTGTATGAGTTCTAGTTCTGAGTGAAAGTCATACAATTCCTTTAATTTCTTTAAATCACCATAGGAGTCATTAATGGAAACAATATGGCGACTCACCTCTTCACTTACTGTCACAACAATCACGCCATTTGCTTTATTTTTTTTGTCCTTCCATATGGCATGCTCCTTATTTGATATAGGTATGGTTGGTCTACTACTCTTCCGACATGCTTCTGATTTAACTTCTTGATCATTGATAACTTATGCTTCACAAATGCCATCCCACAAGTTGTTAAGGATCATAGTGTTTTGATCTTTCTGTACCATTCTGGTTAATTTTATTTTCTAGTCAACACCACGCCAATGATGGAGATGAGAGAATGCATTTTCATAAACAAAATGACAATATCTATAAAAACAAGGTTTGCAATAACAATGATAATCTTTGTGCCTAGAAAACGTTTTAGAATCTCCTATTTTTTTAAAAACATCTTCCTTGATTGATCCTCCATCCTCCTTAGTTCCAGTTTGGCATTGATTGCTTTTGAAAGCATTAGTAAATTTTGTGGCTTGATATCATGATGGGAAATACCAACACAATTATGAATATGTGCAAGTGATCTACAAAGATGATACAATCCAGTGTTTCAAGTTTGTCGACAACTACAATTGTGTGAGTGTGAGACAACATGCATATTCCAAGTAGAGAGGGTGGCGATCTCTACATCAATGCCATTGCCAATGAGTGAACGTTAAACAATGAGAGAGGGTTGGATGTTAGTTTAGGGTTTTATTACCCATTGAGACCCGTAGTGGCTGGGGATTTTATTGTAGCTACTGCACAATATGGAGATAATACAAGAATAATGGCCAATAATATAGCTCCTCTGATTCGACAACAAGTATTAAAGCTAAAGTGAAATATGAGACCAAATGGGTTTTGAAGAGAAAGTGTACCACTCAAAATGAGCGGGTGAAGCTACATAAAACGTAGAAATTGCAAGAAAAATGGAGACAACGATAATCGAAGTAGGTCTTCACCCTTTGTCCTCTGATGAAGTTATATTCACATACGTACACTCACAAATAACAACGAACACATATACACAGAGTTGGAATAAGGGTTTTTGTTAGGTGGGCACAATGATGAGATACGTGAGAGTAAAGGGAGGCACATGAGAGATTTTCGATTGGGTGAAGGTAAGATTCAAAGCTGGATGAGGGGAAGAGGGAATCAAAGACAGAGCCAAAATAGACAAATATATCTTAGGGATGTAGGAGATATCAGAGGTGTTTCTATACCTGAAAGATAGATCTACATGTAGAGGGACAAACTTGTAGGCAAAGGGACGTTTTTGCATGCAAAAGGAGGGAAATGAAATGCCCAACGGAGAGAATCATGGAGTTAACCTTCTTTGATACCATTTTTAGGCCAGGTATGGGCAGAGAATGTAATTCCACACTTGAATACTTTGCATTATCATGAAAACTTCATAAAAACACATATGGATGACCTTTGGTTTTCATATTCCGACTGACTGTTCCTATCTCCTACGACTCTTCATATTTCTCCTAAATACTATTTACAATATTATTTACAAACTATTATAATCATGAGGATTAGGTATCCAACAATATCCTTAAGAAAGGGATTCAAACCCAAGAGAGAGTAATGATAGCACTTGATGAACAACCACTTGTGATAGTTATTCCTGCATTTTTTTTTTAAGGTGGTGAAAAATATCATAACTCACTTGTCAACTAGTAGTAAGGATAGTCATCACTAACTACTATCCACGAATGCAAACTACTATTATATACATTAACTACATTTTTTTTTTATCATTTTATAAACTATAATAGTTATATTATGGCATGATAGAAAGCAAAACAACTTTCTCTTAGATGGTTATCCATCATTTTCTCTACTCAATTTTCATTTTGGTTGATTCTGTGCTCATTTTCAAGCTTTTGTTGGAAGAATTTTGGCTCTAAACAATTTAGATTGAACATTAATTGTTGTACACTAAATTTCAGTTTCAAGGTAATTAAATTGAATCAATGTTGATAACTACATTTCGAGCATCTTGATCTTTGTTCTTGTGAATTGTATTGATTGATGGAGACATTATATTTATTGATGAAAATGATAGAGTTCCAACCCTGTGATCTAATTGTTGCATTAAGTTAATGCGTGGAAGAAAACAATTAAGTTCATTTTAATTTATGTGTTACATACATACATAAGGAAGATTGATATGTGTTTCATTTTCAAGTCCTAGTCCATGCTTCTCCATGTGACCATATTTAGAGCCAACAAGAGCTAAGAATCTCCATGCAGTCAAAACACATTGATGGCATATTCTCTCTATGCGTTCATTTATTTGAGATGCCACTACAAGGAGAACACCTTCTATTGGAACTTTTTACAGAACCCCCTCGAAAAATTTATCCTTTAAAAGTTTATAGCGAAGGTGTTTAGCAGAGGCGAACAAGAAGAGTTTTTTCCGTAGGTTTTAACACCAATGTGCCTAAGTTGACCATGTGCAATGCTGCACCTAAGTCGACCATGTGCACCGATGCTCCTAAGTCGACCGTGAGCATTGATACTCTTATAAACCATAATGCCCTGGTGCTTAACAAATAAATCTCACCGATAACCACTATTAATATAAAATACTAAAATATTGTCAGTGCTCCCCCAATAACAAAGCGCACAAGTGCCCCCCCAATAACAAAGTGCACCAATACTCTCCCCAATAACAAAGTGCACCGGTGCTCCAAAACATAACACCCCGGTGCTTCCGATAACTGCTATTAGTATAAAATACTAAAATATTGTTTTTTATTTTATAAGAAATAAAATGTATCATGGTGCTCCCCAATAACAAAGCACACAGATGCTACCCCAATAATAAAGCAGACCAATGCTTCCCCAATAACAAAGCGTACCGATGCTCCCCCAATAACAAAGCAGACCAATGCTTCCCCAATAACAAAGCGCACCGATGCTCCCCCAATAACAAAGCGCACCGGTGCTCATATAACAAGCACACTAGAAAAATTGATTTTTAAACAAAAGAAATTAATTTAAAAACCATAAACCTTCCATGGTGTGCTTAGAAACCAATGCAACCTTGGTACGTTTCGGTAAAAAAATGCACTGATGCATATTACTGTCGGGCGGATCATTAAAGGGTAAGAAAAAAAAAATTACCAAATTAAATCAATGCGCCGAAATATACAACGAAAAAATGAACATAAATTTTATATTTTCAAAATGTATGTGTTTAGAAATGAAAACCCTAATCATTATTTCAACATTTTTCAAAAATTTAGAGGGGAGACTTGTGCAGGAGATATTTACAAGCAAAGTCTTTGGAGTGAGTAGATTTTTTTGAAGAGCCAAATTTACATACAAATTTGCATAGGAGAATTTCAGGTATGTGATTTTTTTCTATTCATCATCTCAATCTTTCCCCTATTTGATTCGAATAGATTTCAGTGCATTATTAAGAAAATAAATAAACTGGTTTCACAGTTACATTCAATATTGGAAGTCCTAGCTTCCTAGTTGTTTCTCTTAGTTTTCCTCTCTATATTTCACAAGTAGTTTTTTTTTAAGAAATCCATTTTTATAGAGTTTCATTACTTGTATATGGGGCATTTGGTATCTATTGCAATGAGATCACCCATTACATTGGATACCAATCCCTGTTGCTATATATTTTCTTTTAAAAAAATGATTTCATGGTTCGTGGTGCGCACTATATAGGAATAGTGCACCGATGCACATTTTCATGTCTACTATATTTTATTTGAATTTATTTCTTACCTTGTCATTTTAGATGAATTTCTTCCTTCCCTTCAATATATGCATTTTCTTGGTTTATTAGGTTTAAAGATTCTTTTCAATACATTGAATATTTTAAATATAATCTATAAAAATGTTGTGTACCATGTTCTCCAGGCTTATTCATGCAAGGTATGGATAATACTGTAAAACAATTTATTTTCACTTAACTAATCCAACATTGCAAGGAAGCCAAAGGAAGTCATTTATATATAACATTGCAAAAGCATAACTTAATGAGTCTCATGGTTTTAGTTTTTCCACATAATGCATATAACCCATTGAACAAAATATGAGTCGAAGGAAAATGCTTGTCATTAGCGAATAAGATTTAGCAATGTGACACAGACATTTGTATCTGTGCTAGGCTAAGCTATCATGTTTCAATCATGATTCAAGGTAAGTAAGGGCTAAGCTACCCTAGGATTCTCATGCCTATTGTGTCAATAATTGTCTAGGATGAGTTGTTGTTCGATTATTTTGCCTAAGGCAGATAGGGATTATTTTGGCTAAACTATCATTAGATTCGCATGCATTAAGGTGCTTGTGATTATTTAAGGTAAGTTACCTAGATTCCCTATTTTCCTACTTGCAACTATGTTCTTATCTACTCTAGATATTGTTGTCATGCTACTAATGATATTGAATTTCATTGTTGTGATTGTTCATATTGGCATCAACTAATAAATAAGGTGAATGCCCTTAGAATATAGAGTCTAGAAACAAGGATGACCAACTCTTTTCTTCTTGCATATTAACATAATAGATGTATTCCCCCTAAAATATACCAAAACTACAAAGACACGTACAATACACATTGTACTTTGAATTGGTTGCATGATCATCTCATTATACAAATATATGGAAATATAACTCTAGACATAACAAGAAAAAATGGAAAAATAATGAAAAGATTTTGAAGTGCACTTGTCATTGTGGGCATTGACATTCTTAAATAGATATGTTTTATAGATTTTATTGTCTTTGGGTTCAAAAAATATACTCATAGCGATCATAAGTAATGAATAAATCCAATGACCTCTGAATTGTCATGTCCCCATTTTTGGATTCCCCTGTTAAGCAATGGAAATGACTTTCGTAGTTTGTCGATGAAGAAAAAGGGAGTCAAAAGGGGTTAATAATGTTACTGAGTTAGGAGATGTTATGTATTTAAAGTGACATTATATTAATAAGTTACTTATCTATTATTAAAAGTGACCTTTAATCCTAAAGTGAAATAAAAAGGGGAATAAGGGTCATATTTGATTTAGTCAAAAGGGGGATAAGGGTTACAATTGATTTGGTAAAAAAAGGGAAAGTTCTATAAGGCATGGATAAAGTATAAAAGGAAGGCTAGAGCCTCACTTGGAAATTATGATTTGATCTCTCATTTCGGAAGTGCTCTTGGAGCCATTGTTTTGTTAGGGTTTATAAAAACCCTTCCACTATTGTTTGGTTTCTGTGGTACAATATCCACCCTAGCTAGACAAGAGGGCAATCCACCCAGGATTTCCATTGGAGCCTAGACTAGAGGGGAATCCATCCAGGGTTTCCATTGGAGCTTCAATTTAGATTTTGAGTTCAGTTGAAGGCATATCATCTAACACGGGGAGTTGTAGACTTTTACAGAGGAAGCTGATTGTGGATTTTGCAGGTGCTAGGAGGGTTTTGTGAAGGCATACTAGAAGACATCCTTGATGATTGGAGACAAGGGTCCCATGAGGCCCCACTATTTTCCTAGGTTTTTTTTGCGAGGGACTTTGCGGACTGATATTTGTTGCAGAAGGGGTTTTGGAGGTGTCCTCGCTGGTTGAACACTACTCGTCCCATGAGGCCCCGCATGATGATCATCCTTGTCCCGCAAGGACCTCTGTAAGGGGGTTTCAACGTTCGTAGTAGGAAATTTGTGGTCAGATCCATAAGGATAAAAGAATATTGCAGAACAACGACATTGAAGTAGATCACTGGAGGCTAAAAGAGTGTGCCTTGGATCAGTTGACATCATTTAGTGGCATCATCCCAGGTTTTGTTGAGTTGTAGTGTTTGCTGAAGCTACTATAATAGCCATTAAACTTATGTTGTTAATTGTATTTCCAGTCTCCATTCATAATAAAGGATGCCAATTTTGTCATTTCCCTTGTTTGTGTGCTTGGATTAGAAATGTGTTTGATGGAAGTTCACTTAATGTAATGCA
Source organism: Picea engelmannii (assembly GCA_009831015.1). Classification (NCBI taxonomy): domain Eukaryota; kingdom Viridiplantae; phylum Streptophyta; class Pinopsida; order Pinales; family Pinaceae; genus Picea; species Picea engelmannii. The sequence continues at coordinate 51,875 of ML829649.1, forward strand.
TGGAAACTACTTGTGAAAATTCATATAGCAGATTTGGTATAAGATATATTTGAGTACAAACTATTTAAAATTGGAACCACATGATTAAGATCATAATTTGAAAAACAAAATACTTAAATACTAGGCTAGCCTAGTTGGGAATATTATAGTGGTATCATAGCCGGTGATCTTGCCAACGTGTAAGAAAATATGAAGACAAATTAGGATGAAACTTGCCAAATCATTCAACAAAACAAGAAGACGCTAGCAACAATTAAATACAAGATTGAGTATGGAAGCTAGCCCAAGGATTTGGACGCAGATTTCTTGAAAAGCATAGGGATGAAGGTGAAATAAAGACAAGCATGAGTATTCATCTAGCCAAGAGGAGTGTCATGTCCCCATTTTTGGGTTCCCCTATTTTGTAGTAGAAGGGACTTTCGTGGCTTGTTAGTGGAGAAAAATGAGTAAAAAGGGAGTCGTTTAATGTCACTTAGTTAGGAGATTTTATGTTTTTAAATTGACATTAGGGAATTAAAGTAACTTTAGATTAATAAGTTACTTAACTATTTTTAAAGTGACTTTTAATCTTAAAGTGAAATTTGGAGGGAAAATAAGGATTATATTTGATTTAGTCAATAAGGGGAAAATTCTAGAAGTTACATTTGATTTGGTCAAACAAGGGGAAAGTTATAGAAGGCATGGAAAAATGATAAAATGAGGGGTAGAGCCTCACTTTGGCATTATGATTTCATATCTTATTGAGTGCTCTTGTAGCCAACGTTTTCGTTGGGGTTTTGGGAAAACCCCTTCCATTATTGGTCTTGTTTCGGTGGTGCAATATCCACCCTAGATAGGCAAGGAGGAGGATCCATATGGGATCTTCATTGGAGATTCATCTTGGGTTTGTTTTCAGTTTTGGGTTGTAGTAATTTGCTTGGAGAGGTTGTGGCACTTGCAGGGTTTGATCTCATCTGTTGAGGAGGCCATGGCATGATACCATGTTTTTGGCTTGTATTGTGTGTTTTCCATTGGGGTATTTCAAATTCCATAGAAACAATTAGATTGTTATATTCAGATATTCATTCATAATAAAATAACACATATTGTCTCTGATATTTCTGGTGTATTTGTATTACATTTGACAAAATGTCTATTATTAGAATACATGCAAACTGTTTGTGATAATTTTTCAACCATATTAGAGCATCAAGAATATTTAATGCATAGAAGGAAATAATATCCTATCCCATTCTATTAAGGACATTACAGTGGTACCAGAGTTGGTGATCTTTCCATCCCGTGATTGCATCAAAGCACTTTCCTTGGCCAAAGAAGGGAAATTTTTTTGGGGTCTTTTTGCAGAATAATTTTTAGGGAAAAAAGAGGATGACACACTTCAGGTTCAGATCTGAAACTTTATGAGTAGAATTTGGAAAAACAAATTGGATATTTGAATTCCTCTTGGAAAAATACCCAATTTCTAAAACAAATCGACTGAAACAGAGTCTGAGAAGTAAAGTTATCATCATTTTAATTTCGACAAATTTTCAGGGTTTTTCCAGAAAAAGCTGTGCGATTTACAGTGAGGGGAAACAGTGGGAAGGAAATATGATTGTGTGCATACAATGGATAAGAAAATATGAATACCAATAAGGAATCCATATCAAAATATCAGAAGGAACTAACATCATTTTTAAAGTACCCAATATTGTGGCCGTTATATGCAGAGCGCACAACCTACTGCGGCGAGTATGAAAAGTTCAGTGAAGAGATATAAGTTGCTCCGTCATTAGAGGATTATATTGACATCAAGAGTGGGAAGGATCTTAGAGGTCAGACCAAGACCTCTTTGAAAGGCACATGGAAGAATTCAAAAGATCTTGAAGAAGAGGTGGAGGAGCATGCATCTAGACATGAGGAGAATGTGTGCATAAAGGAAGACCAACTGGTAGCCTTTGAGACATCATCAAAATTAACCGATAAGACCGGTGGAACTAGAGTGTTGGATGGGTATACCTTTGATGAATCAGTAGAATATGAGGATGAAACACATGATGATGACCATATGTTCCAATCAACCGATGTTGGGGATCCAACATCTTTCGCTATGCAAGATACTTATGATGAAGATAGTTCAAGCATGATGGAACCTACACATGATGAAAATTCAACACCATATCTCATTTATGATGTTGATGATGAGGAGGACGTGATTTCACCTTGATAGAGTTTAGAGGACCAATTATTGGTCAAGGAGGAGCAAATTGTATAGGTGTTGGCAACGACAGATGGTACTCATAAATTTATTGAAGATCTTATGTGGAAAGCTAAGATGGAGGAGAGACAAAAAGGATTTGCATATGGGATCTCTAGTGCTCAATTACACATCATTAGAGAATCACTAGAACATATGAAATCTGATTACTTGAAGTTGTTCATGGATAGGGACCTTGCTCTTAAGTTTGTTGAAGACAAGGAAAGGGAGACTGAGGAGCTTTGTCACCAACTTAGTCTGGCACACTCCTCATTGTTGACAGAAACAAATACTTCATCATATTTGGTGGTAGTGATACATGAGAGAATGAGTGACACTCATGATTAAAGGGAGGGACCTCTTGTGATGATTCCACACGAAGAGGATTCAAGGTTGAAATTGTATGAGGAGAGTTTGGACACAGAGGGTTTTGACCATGTGTCTGTCTTGCATTGCATGGATCATGAGACATTTATTTGGGCTCAAAGATTAGCTACAGAGATAGTAGTCGAGAAAATTCCTTGTGGACCAACCAACAAGGAAGTATATGCACCAGTTTATTGAGAGATTGTGTATAAGACATATGTGGATACATCACTTTGGGATCCAGGTCCAGTTGATATTAGTAGAGTAATTGATACAATGGCACATATAGAATACATGGTGGTACATGATGATACAATGGTGTGCAACCATCTACGACAATATGCATTGGTGTATGATGGTATGCAATGGGTTTTTAGGACATTTCCCCCTGGGTGACCTCCAGAAAAAGACTTCAGAAATACCATTGAGTTTGGTTGACCTAGGATTGATGAGTGGATGGATGAGCCTCATGGAGAGTTATATCCCTCATAGATTTATCTTTGAGTGGGGTATCACCAGAGAAGGGATATAGAGAAGTATATCCGCAGGATCACTCTCAGATGTTACCTTAAGTCCTTGGTCATACCATTGGCATTAACCAACACACCTGACACTTTCCAGTCTTACAGGCAGTGGTAATGGAATCTAGTGCCATTTTATGATGCTGACAATATATTTGGAAGGACACAGAGGATTCACCTGAGTCAGTTGGGTAAGACATGGAGGATTATAGCCATGCCAGAGTTCTTTTGTTTGCACTATGTAGTAGGAGCACATGAGGAGATCCAGATTGTATTGGGCCAGTTCATAGAGATTCCAGTTGATAGAGTAGTGGATGGGATTATCCATTCCAAAGGTCGCACACTTGTAGCCCCTGAGGCCCCACTTAGAGAGATGATTATGAGGGCCATGTATGATCCACCTTCGACAAGGAATTTTGGGTAATCATATGAGTATGAGGCACCACAAGTCACAGTGGTACTTTCTAGGGAGGTATTTAGACTCCACAGATTACTCGGGGACATGGATGACAACAAATTTCCTAGTACATTTTGGCAGGAGCCGAATAAATCAGCAGGCACAGAGTTGATTCCTAGTACTAGGATTCCACCAGATTATGACATACCAGGGACTTGGCTCATTTTGACTTCGATGGTTACCAGTATGATGAAACAACAATTAACAAGTATTATGAGTGTGGAATTCCTATTTGGTGGTGGGATCCAAGAATTCATCTGAGCGATGGATTGATTTAGATGATGGTCGACAGAGCCGTGACAATGATTGGTCCACTTTATTTTTGTGACGTCAGTAGAGGGGAGGTTGAGAATTACTCTATAGGGAAGGACAGACTTGAGGCCAGTCATGGAATTGTAGACTACATTTCTTGATATCTCAGCCACTATTAGAGAGGAGAGCACCAACTTTGACTTTCTGGAGTTTACTTTTGGGAGGCTTAGGAGTGGTTTCTTGGAGGAGTGGTCTTCTGAGGAGTTGAACGAACTTATGCATCTCATGATTTCTTGGCTTATCAACAACAGTAAATTGGATTCTTGTATTAACAACTTACAGACCAGTGCTATGTTCTTTACATCATACATGCTAGTTTGGGATCATGGCGACTTTACCATCTACAGGGTTCTTGTGTTCAAAAAAAGGGACTTTGCAGACGATATGTTGGGATATTGTCCAGAAAATACTTGGACGATTGTAGTAGACATGAGGTGTTGGAGTATTGGGGCCTTTCCCTTTGATACTTGGAGACTAGGTGTAGTGGATGCCCTATCAGTTTACGACCACATAGACTTCTCTATGATGTTTGATATTAGAGTGGGGATACATTGGATGGGCATGATCCTTGATAGTGGATGTGATCCTTTGAGGAATTACAACTTGTGGACGCAGAGTGGTGTTGAAGTTTGAATCTGTTAAGACCGAAACAACAACCTCACAAGGATATAAACCCCCCTACGTTTTTATAGAGGTGGTACTCCTCTTTAAATTCTTCAAATATTTTATTTTAAATGTCAATCTAAAATATAGGATGTTACTTTAAAGCAAAACCCAAAAAATTTATCGCTCAAAAAAATTTAAAATGACATAAAATATCGAAGTTCCAGAGAAATGGACTAGGAACCTTAAGCATCAAATTTGTTGGAAATAAATAAGTTGTAGAAAATAGCAGAAACTCTCACATCCATCACAATTTTAGATATTTTTTTATCACATTCGAAAATAAAAGGACTATGGTCCAACACATAAGAGAACTTTCAAAGAGTATTGCTTATTAAAATCAAAAAGAGAATTTGATAAGCTGGTTTCAAATATCTTATACTCAAAACTCAGAGTTATAAAATATAGTCAAAACTAACTCCAAAATAGTTCTCCGGGATTTCTAAAAAATGATAAAGTATTTTACAATTCTTAGAAATTTAAAAGGCATTTGTCCATAAATGGATTGGGATTGGGGTTCCCATGGACCATGAAACATTTACAAGAAAGATGAAGAAGAAAATGTAAGTCCGGGACAAAGTACATGCAACAAGATCTGGACATAAGAAGAAAATAACTTATCAGAATTTGATTATATCTTTCTAACCAAAGAATAAATACAACTGGATGGATTTTGAAAATGAAGGAAATATGTGTTCAATATGGGCTTACTGTCATGGAATATCTCCCTCATTTGCTTGTTGATGCACCTTTTGTATCCTTGTTTGTTGCAGTTGTATTACCGATATTAACTGCTTCCATTGGAGTTTCATAAATTTTGATTAAAGATTTGTTTAACCATTCTTGAATATATTCTCTTAAGGGAGAAACAATCACTTCTTGCCTGACTTTGATACTAAATAATTTACTTTCAATTTCTCAACTGATAAATTTTGTAATGTAGTCTCAATATATTCATTTCTATTTGTATATTCTACAAGCCAACTGTCAATATCATCATAAGTATATTCCACCATACTATTAATTTTTTCTGCTGATAATTTTTTCAAAGTCTTAACTTTTCCCTCAAATTGTTGTCTAGTCATGAGCATTGAATTTGATATTAAATTTTGATCTGACACTTCAATAGTAGTACCTGCAATATCTAGCCCAATCACTTTTGAATATGCCTTTGTCTTTTTATGTGATAATTCATTATGTTCATTTAATAATCCTCTTAATTTATTAATCCTTTGAATCCAACATGCTTTTAATTGCTTTATAC